>CABHPP010111907.1:0-42758 GCA_902168425.1 Peromyscus attwateri | reverse complement strand
TTTTTTTTTTTAATTAAAAAATTTTTAATTCATTTTTACATACCCACCACAGATGCCCCTCTCATTCCTCCTTCCACTCCCCACATCCTCCTCCCCCCCATCCCCTCATCCCCTCTTCCAAAAGGGTAAGGCCTCCCATGGGGAGTCAGCAAAACCTGGTATATTCAGCTGAGGCAGGACCAAGCCCCTCCCCACTGCATCAAGGGTGAACAAGGCATCCAACCATAGGTAATGGGCTCCAGAAAGCCAGCTCATGCACCGGGGATAGATTCTGATCCCACTGCCAGGGGCCCCTCAAACAGACCAAGCTACACAACTGTCTCCCTTATGTAGAGGGCCTAGTCCGGTCCCATGCAGGTTCCACAGCTGTCGGTCTAAAGTTTGTGAGTTCCTATAAGCTTGGTTCAGTTGTCTCTGTAGATTTCCCCATCATGACTTTGACCCCTCATTGTTCATATAATCCTTCTTCCCTCTTTTCAACTAGACTCCTGGAGTTAGGCCTGATGCTTGGTTGTGGATCTCTGAATCTGCTTCCATCAGTTACTGGATGAAGGCTCTATGATGACAGTTAGGGTATTCACCGATCTGATTATCGGGGTAGGCCAGTTCAGGTACCCTCTCCACTGTTGATAGGAGTCTAATTTGGGGTCATCCATGGGGATTCCTGGGAATTTCCCTAGCACCAGGTTTCTCCCTTACCCCATAATGTCTCCCTCTATCAAGATTGTTCTTTCATTGCTCTCCCACTTCATCCTCCCCCAGCTCGACCATCCCATTCCCTCATGTTCTCATCCCCCATCCCCTCCCCCCTATTGCCCCCACCATCCCCGGTTTACCCATGGAGATCTCATCTATTTCCCCTTCCCAAGGTGATCCATGCGCCCCTCTGTAGATGTAACCGACCGCCTTATTAAATAAGAAACACAGAGCCAATGTAAAGGTGAAAGCCCAAGAGGTCAGAGCTAGAAGCCTTACCCGCTTTCCGCCAGCTAGCTTCTCCCACCAAGAGAGCTCTCCGAAAAAAGGGAGGTATTTCCTGTGCGTTCGTCTTATAAAGAGTTCTGGTTCTTCCTTCTCATTGGTTATAAACCTAACTACGTGGCTGTCTCATCACGGCCTCTCTGTACAGACCTCCCAAGTTTTCTATGGTTGGTATTGAGATTAAGGGTGTGTGTCTCCAATGCTGGCTGTATCCTTGAACACACAGAGATCTACCTAGTTCTGCTTACCAAGTGCTGGGATTAAAGGCGTGCACCACCACCGCCCTGGCTTTCACTATGGCTTGCTAATAGCTCTGACCCCTAGGCAACTTTATTTATTAACATACAAATAAAATCACATTTCAGTACAAATAGAATACCACTATACCCCTCTTAGGGTCCTCCTTGTTTCCTAGCTTCTCTGGAGCTGGGGGTTGTAGTTTGATTATCCTTTGCTTTACATCTAGTATCTACTTTTGAGTGAGTACATGACATGTTGAAACACCTGGGAATTCTTAAGGGGGGAAATTAGTTTAAAAAAAAGTTTTTCCCCATGTTAAGGATGGGGAACAATATTACAATGCAGGGAGTTAGGTCTGTGTATGGTTCCACAATGGATGGTTTGAAGATGGAAAAATTAAATGAAGGGATAATCAACTTAGCTGGGATTGATATAATGTCGATTAAAATCATTATCAGTTTGGTAATTCATGTTTTATCCTTAGAAAAGTTGTTTGATATTGGTGCCAAATACAAAAAATTGACTGATAAGATACAATCCTTAGAAAGACCTAGTAATGAAACTAAGGTAAATATTCATACACAGATGGAGAAGAAACTATGGCACTATTGCATTATGAAACTGAAGAGGAGTGGCCCATGGTTATTAGAAAACCAACCTTAATTTATTCAGTTACCATTCAAGAATGACCACCAGATAATAGGCACCCCCAAGACTATTCAGGAATTAACTGGGATCCTATAGAAATGTTAGATTGAAGAGATTTAAGGAAGCAATAGTTTCATATGGTATGCATTCACCTTTTATTAAATTCATGGGCCACTCAGAACAGAATTGTTCCACAAGACTGGAAAGATTTAGTTACAGCAGTATTGGAAGCTGGCCTCAGATGCAATAGAAAACATGGTGGAGAGAGGAAGCTAGGGTCTTAGAGCAATGAAGTAGGGTTAGAGGTATGGAAATTTCCCAAGAACAGGTTCTCAGTGAAGGCTGGTTTGCTGATTTGCAAAGACAGTCTACATTTGATGATCACACCTTGGCTCTATGCTGTACAGCAGCTTTCAATGCTTGGGACAGGGTTGAAGAACCAGGAAAGAGGACTGAGTCATTTACTAAAATTATACAAGGCCCAGAAGAAGCCTTCATTGATTGTTTTTACAGGATTGACTTCAGTTGTAAATAGAATGATATCAGATCTGGAAGTTAGATGAGTATTAATTGAATCTTTGGCATTTGAAAATGCTAATTCAATATGTAAAAGGGTAACTAGGCCTTTAAAGGCAAGATCAGCACCAATAGATGAATGGATTAGAAATATGGCTGATATTGGATCTCATACTTATGGTGATATTTGGATAGGAGAAATGATTTCTAAAAATTTTAAGAAAAATAAAAAGGTTAGATATTTTAATTGTGGTCATCCAAATTGAAGGCAAGGAATTCCTAGAAACTTTTTTTTTTCTAGAGATAATCCAAACAGAAAGCCCTAGCCTTCTGGAATACGCAGAGGGTGTGGCAAAGGTCGGCATTGGACTAATGAATTCAGATCAACATGGGACAGGCAAGGTAACCCTTTGCCATTGGGAAATGCCTTAGGGGGCTTCTCACAGGCCCCCATGTGAAATTTCATTCAATCATTCCCTCTCAGCATTGGGGAAAACCCTCCACATAGCAATTAAAAGAGTTAATGCCTGTTGTGAAAAACCATACTGCTCTGGATGACAGAACAGCTTTATTAGATATAACAAAATTTTCAGGAGAGACCATAAAACAAATATTTTGGCAAACTTCTATAAATGATCAAAGACCAAAGTCAAAGATACAAGTAAATGGAATTGAGTGTTTGGTAGACACAGGGGCAAATGCAACAATAGTTTCACCAAAATCTTGGCATCCAAATTGGCCTCTTCAGGAAGTAAATGTTCAGCTTCTAGGGATTGGAACTTTACCTTAGATTAAAATAGAGTATAAGATGGGTTGAATGTATAGGGCCAGAAGGACAGGGTGAAAAATTAAAGACACAAGTGGCTAACATAACAATGAATTTATGGGGACGTGATTTGTTACAGCAATGGAAAACCCAGATTAACATTCCTCCAATCTCAGAAACAAACCATAAACTAATGTATACTTCTGAGAAAAATATTAAAAGGTATTATCAAGAACAGTCACCAACTGTTCAGGTTGTACATAAACAGGGCACAACACCTGCTGATCTTTCAAAGGTACCAACAGCTCTACCTTTAAATGAGTAACTGACAAACCTATCTGGGTGGAACAATGACCTTTGACATCAGAAAAAGTATAGGCCTTAGAACAGCTGGTACAGGAGCAGCTTAGAACATGAAGAATTGACCAGTCCTTGGAGTTTTCCTATATTTGTCATTAAAAAAGTCTGAAAAATGGAGAATGTTAACAGATTTAAAATCCATGAATAAGGTGATCCAGCCAATGGGCTCTTTATAGCCTAGAATTATCTTGCCTTCTCTATTACCTAAAGGATGGTCTATTATAGCAACTGATTTGAAGGACTGCTTTTTTACTATACCTTTATAAGAACAGGATAGAGAAAAGTTAGCCTTCATAGTGCCTACTTCTAGTAATTCTTAGACTGTTAAGAGATGTCAGTGGAAAATTCTTCCGCAAGAGATATTAAACAGCCTAACTTGTGTTAATATTTTGTACAAAAGCTATTGGAAATAATTTATAAACATTTTCCTCAATCTACAATTTACCATTATATGGATAATATTTTACTAGTTGATTCAGACTCAGATATCTTAGAAAAAGTGTGTGAAGAGGTAAAGAAAATTTGTTGGGGATTACAACTTGCTCCTGAAAAAAATACAAAGAGGAGCTTCTATTAATTACCTAGGATTTAAGATAGGTTTACAAAAAATTCAACCACAAAAAGTACAAATCAGGAGAGATCAATTATGAAATTAATGATTTTCAAAAATTTCTAGGAGATATTAACTTGTTATGGCCCACAATTGGATTGACAACTCAAGAACTAGGTAATTTATTTCAAACCTTACAAAGTGATAAGGATTTAAATAGTCCAAGAAAATTATCAGCTGAGGCTGAGAGAGAATTGGCTTTGGTAGAAAAGAAATTACAGGATGGATAAGTGGATTGCTTGGGTCCAGGGCTTGAGTGTGTTCTGGTTATTTTACCTTCTACACAATCTCCTACAGGAATTATTATGCAGAGAAAAGATAATATCTTAGAATGGCTATTTTTACTGCACAGAGTAAAAAAATTAAGGACCTATGTAGAAAAGGTTTCTGAACTGATTCTGAAAGGAAAATTGAGACTTCATCAATTAACAGGAATAGACCCAGCAGAAATTGTGGTACCCTTTATTAATGCTAACATTTCCTTTTTATGGACAGAAAATGAACATTTTCAAAGAGCTTACAGGAATTTTTTGGGAGAGATTAGCAACAAATATCCCAAAAGCAAGAGACTTCAGTTTATAAAGAGAACTAATTGGATCCTTCCTCACATTATATGGGGAATACCAATTTCTGGAGTCCCTACATTCTATACTGATGCAAATTAGGAAAGGCAGGTTATAAGTCAGGAAATTTAAGTAAAATGGCTCAAAGTCTTTATGATTCTGTTCCAAAGTTAGAATAGTATACCATTCTATTCTTAGATTTTTCAGAACCCCCAGAAATAGATTACACAATGCTTTATTAACTTTGATTTTTTAAAATGCTAATGAGAAAGGAATGACAGATACAGAAAAATATTGGATAGTAGAAAAAGATTAAATTAAATCATCCTGCATACTTTGAAGATGTGTTGACTTTAGAATGGAAACAAGGATGTGTGTTATAATGGGGAAGAGATTTTGCTTTTGTTTCTGCAAGAGAAGAAAAGCTATCAAGATTTACCATCAAGATTGATAAAGATTAGATTTGAACAGGAGAGACCTCTTGATTTGGAGAGGCCATAGTTCATCAAACAGCATGGCCATTCAATCTGAATTAACTTATAAGACTAACAAATGCCTTTCATTTGATCAGATATAACCTGCCAAAAAGGGAAATGCCCCAAAGTTAGGGTTTTGTTTCTGTCCTTCCAGGAGAATATAGACATCCAACCAAGGAATCTAAAGACCACTGGACAAATGAGACATCTAAAGAAAAAGGATGAATCATCCAGAGAAAATGCCCCAAGAAAAAGAATGAATTAGCCTAATACTATAGCACATTTCCAACAAGATAAAATTTCACAAATATTCCCAAATGTTTGTTTCTGCTGTTCTCTATAGACATATAATGCAAATGGTCTTTTGTAGTTCCAGTTCAATTAGAAATTATAGCTGATGTTGGAGTTGAGTGTGGCTCTCTCCTTCTCTAAACCCAAGCATGCTTGTTTAAGGAAACCCAAAATCTCTGTTCTCATGTCAGAAGAGCCACTTTGTATGGGACAGAAGAAAAATCAAAATTAAAGGACTATTCTATTGCCACTAATCTCATAATCCTTTGGTTTTATTTTGACTTTTTAAAACTTTTCTAAAGGTATAAATATTATCTCAAAATTTGTAATACATGTTATGATATTAATGGTCATATAGAGTACTAACTAATTCTATAAAAAGGCTTCATCTAGCTCCTGAACATGATTTCAGACTTGGGTCTAAATCAGGTAAATAGGAGCTAAGTTTGTGTACCATGGATGTACTTAACAAATTGTGGTCCTTTAACCTCTTTGAGATCTGCTGCATATGACATTTAAAATAGTTACATTTTCTGCAGTGAACCCTGACCATTCCTAACAGCAACGTTTGAAGTTTCCAAAAGGATGATGGGGCCCTACAATGACAATTCCACCTGGATTGTGCTAATGCCACTAAGCTGACAAACACCAGCCAAAGATCAGCTTTGGACTACAAACTGCTCAGGACAATTTCAAGGCGGCTAGCTGAGATGGCCCAGCCTCATAGACTACTCCAGCCAGGACTTCAGATAAGGCCTGTACTTTCCCATCACACAGAGACTGGACATCAGCTAGCTCTCCTGGCACTTGACCATTATCTCAATTTTCTCAAGGTGCCCTATAGATGCCACCACCCCCAGACAACAGGAAGTAGTCTAGAAAACACAATGCCCACATACCCAAGAGATGGGGTGGGTGGTTTTTGGTTGTTTGGTAGATTATGGATGTTTATCATTATTTAGTAGGGTTGATTGCAAATTGTTATTGGTTATAGTCAGGGAGGAAACTAAGCAAAAGAGATTAGATTCTGAGATCTTTTTCTGAGAAGAAAAAGGGGTATATAGGAGTGATAGGATAAAAAGGTAGATTATTGAATATATTTTTAAACTAAAAAAGCAACTACTAGTCTTAAATATTTTACATTGTTATAGATTTTGTATATTGATACAAGCTAAAGTTATTTTTGTTAGAACATACTGTACATATGTTTCTACTCTTGTTTAAGGTATTGTACTCATACAGCTCATTTAATAATATAATGTAATTTTCTATCCTTGAAAGTTATTATTACAAGCTATTTAGGATAATAAAGAATTGCAGGTAAGTAGTTAGTCATCTGTAACAATCAAACTTATAGTCATGTTAGGTATGTTTTCAAAGTCAAACAGATATATTTTAGATAGACAGGTGATCTTCAAACACTTCAGAGATCTTTAGAATATGGCATTTAAAATGTTTTAATAACATAAGGCTTTTCTTGACAATGAGACACATCTGCTCCTGGCAGCACCAATGTACTTCAGGAAAGATTATGGGCATTTAACAACCTCAATATGGAGTTTGCTTTCTTTGTGACAAAAGTTAGCAACTGGGCAAGAAACTGCCCTTGCCTCAACTTCTGACAGTATGC
This sequence comes from Peromyscus attwateri, assembly GCA_902168425.1. Lineage (NCBI taxonomy): Eukaryota > Metazoa > Chordata > Mammalia > Rodentia > Cricetidae > Peromyscus > Peromyscus attwateri. Next base: position 35,677 of record CABHPP010111907.1, on the reverse strand, counting down.
TGTGCAAATTGGATAAGCAGGACACCAAAGAAAGTGACCCCTGATCTTTGCCAAGACAAGATAGGAGAGTCCTTCAAAATTCCTCCTTCACAGTAAAGTCTGTCAGATATTCTAGGCCTGCAGGCTAACATTACAGAGGAACCTTGGGTATCTGTCCAGGCAGCCATCTGTTTCTGTCATTTCTATAGTTTTTTAAGTTGTTTACACTGCATTTACTATGTACTCAGGTAATAGTATATCCTTCTCAGGTCTCTGATGGGGTTGAAGACTAGATAGTTATAGTTAGAGTTTTCTTTGTTAGCAAATTTAGAAAAGAAACTCACAAAAGAGGTGTAACATATATAAGGATGAGAGACATAAAGCTTAAATTAAGAAAATGTTTTGAGGTCTAAAAAATAGTTTTGTGGTGGTAACACAAGTTAGGATAGAAAGTGAATTTAGTATAAAACTTTGGACTCACCAAGATATGATAGATAATGGAGTATTTTCTCTGACTTTGCCAAATGCAAATAAACTGGACATTGTGAATGTAATTACCTGACAATTATTCTTATTGCATATAGCCTTCCCTTTTTATTTAGACAAAAAGGGGAAATGTTGTGGGATATTTTTTTTATCACATTCTGCTTTGAATCAGAGGGCAGAGCTAGCTACTAGCTGACCAAAATTAGCCGTAGAGGTTTTGGGGGACTGAGGACAGAGAGACACCGGAAGTAGTAGGGCAGCACTTAAAGAGAGTCTCAGCTCTTTTGGATCAAGGATGAGAGAGTGAGGATGTCACTGGTAGTTTCTTTGCCACTTCTCTGATCATTCAGGTTCTTACCTCAATAACTGACTCTTGAGTTTTTATTGATAAGGAATAATTAGATAAATGCTTCACTTTATATCTGTGATGGTTAATACTGATTGCGAACTTGACAGGACCTAGAATCACCCTGGAGACAAACATCTGAGCATATCTGTGAGTGAGTTTCTAGAGTGGGTAAATTAAGATGGGTAGACTCCCTTTACGTGTGGGCAGCATGATTCCGTGGCTGGAGTTTCTGACTGAGTGAAAATGAGAAATTGAGCTGTGCACCAGCATTCATCTCTCTCTGCTTCATGAATGTGTGTGCCATGTGACCAGCTGCCTCAGGGCCTCATTGCCATGACTTCCCAAGTTTCTTGTGTCAGGTATGTTGTTACAGCAGTGAGAAAAGTACCATATAATATCTTTGTCTAGAATGAATATTATAGCAGTAAAGCAGCCCCACCCTCTTAAATGGACAAATTAAACACACACACACACACACACACACACACACACACACACACACACAGAAACTTCTGAGAGATTTGCATGGTATTAGAGGAGTCTGATCCAACAGCATTGCTAGTGAGGTCTATTGAGGCATAGGGGCCCAAAACTCCCAAGATGGGAAGAATCCCTGAAGACCTTTTGAACCAACCCTGTGTATACACCCAGTCTTAGCTATTATAACTAGCTTGGAAGCTTGCCCACTTCCAGAAACTTTGTGCCTAGGATGCTCCCTGTCCCGCTTGCTTCTAGTATTTGCTGAATCTTGTGGAGATGAAATTGGCCTCCTTCTGGCTGTGGCATTACTGCTTCTGGGATGGACTCTGTCACTGCTTCTGCTTCAGGATGCCTCTGTGTAGTTGCCTCAGGTCTAGTGGTCTGGAGGTCTTTGTAGCATCTTGTATACCTTGGGATGGGTAAATGGAGTGTTCTAGATCTCTTTCCTGTTGCATCAGTGTTGCACTGGGGCTCCTATCCCGTGTTGAGAGTGAGGAAGAAGTTCCTGTATACACATTCTTAGAATCTTAGCTTTTCTAGCTAACTTTGTTTTTGAGAGAGGCTCCTACTCTCTTTGCCTGGCCTAAAACTCATGGTATTCCGACATCAACTTTCTGAGGAGCTGAACTAGTTTTGTGCCACCTGTGCCTGACTCTACCTGATTTTATTTCCTTAGGTCTCCATTCCCCTTCTTTTAGATCATAGGATAGGAGGGTGGGGGCTGGCAGTATCCCCAGGGTCTCTAGGCCTGCCCATTCTGAAAGTGTATTTCTCCTCCACCTTCAGCCAGATCCTCTTCCCTTCTCCCTGTGACACCTGGGTTTTTTCCTCCTGCAGTTATAGAAAAGTTGTCTGTCTGGAGTCTGAGCTTTACTCCCCTCATGCATGGTGGGCATGCACTCTGTCACCGAGCTACAACATCAGCCCTTTCTAATTTTTTTTTTTTTAGATAAGATTTCATTGTGCTACCCAGGCATACCCTGAACTCACTCTGCTGCCCAGGCCTTCAACTCAAGATTCTTCAGGCTCCCAACTCTCTCTCTCTCTCTCTCTCTCTCTCTCTCTCTCTCTCTCTCTCATTTATCTCTCTCTCTCATCTCTATCTATCTATCTATCTATCTATCTATCTATCTATCTATCTATCATCTATCTATCACCTATCTATTTTAAATCCATATTCTGCCTATGAAAGAAAACATGATATATATGTTTGGTAGACATGTATGGTCTATTTTACTTAACATGATGATCTACAGTTCCATTTATTTTCTGGAAAACGACATAATTTTATTTGAAAATAATTTCCTTTCATTAGATTTAAAATTATTTATATGTGCACATGAGTGCTGGTGCCTGTAGAGGTCAATTATATTTATATACATATTATATATGTAATACATACATAAATTATATATGTATAACATACACATGCATGTGTATGTATGTAACAACAAAACATTTAAAGAAAAAGAATGAATTTGAAAGTGAGCTGAGTGGGGCTGGCTTGGGGGTTAAGAGCACTGGCTGCTCTTCCAGAGGTCCTGAGTTTCAATTCCCAGCATCCATATGGTGGCTCACAACCATCTATAATGAGATCTGGTGCCTTCTTCTGGTGTGCAGGCATACATTCAGACAGAACACTGTTTACATAATAAATAAATAAATAAATAAATAAATAAATAAATAAATAAATCAATCAATCTTTAAAAAAAAGAAAGTGAGCTGAGGGAAGGGAGTGTGTGAGAAGGTTTGTAAAGAGGAAGGGAAGTGGAGAATGTTGTAGTTATTTGTTCTTTAAGTTAGGAGTATCCTGTGTACTCCAGGTTTACTGTGAACTCCACAAGTAGCCCAGGATGGCCTTAAACTTGAGATCTTTTGCCTCTACCTGCCAAGTGCTGCCACCATAGGTGTGCACCATTATTCCTGGCACTGTAATTTCATTTTTTTTTTTTTTTCGAGACAGGGTTTCTCTGTGTAGCTTTGCACCTTTTTCCTAGAACTCACTTGGTAGCCCAGACTGGCCTTGAACTCACAGAGATCCACCTGGCTCTGCCTCCCGAGTGCTGGGATTAAAGGCGTGCGCCACCATCGCCCGGCTGTAATTTCATTTTTATGGCAGGGTACAGCTACATTGTGTATATGTACTCTATTTGTTTAATCACATGCCTGTTGATGGATGGCTTGGCTATTGTGAATAGTGCTGTAATAAGCAGGGGTGATTATTCACAATTTTAAAAGAGGCATGTGCTAAATTCAAGATTAAATGCTAGTTCCTTTATGCGGGCAGAGACAGAAATCTGCATTTGAGTAAGTGTCTTTGTTATGAGATCAACTGAGTACCCTACTTGAGGGTGCACATGTGGTGATTAGAGGTGTGATTCCACCTTCCTGTGGCAGAGTAGAAAAAGTGCCTCTCCTTATGTATGGAATGTTTTCCTTAAGTATTCAGGAAATGAAGACGGTGGGACCCCTAACATTTTTTCTTTAAAGTCTAGGGGACTCCCAAGTTTTGATTGAGATTTGCAATTAAGGAAACTTATTTTAATGGTTCTAAGGAAACTTACTTTAATGGTTCAGAGTGGCATTGACCATGATCTGGTTTCTTAAAAGAATATTGATAGTTTCACTAGGGATCTTTCAGTGAGGGAACAGTTCCTGTGTATGTGCAACTTTGAGGTATGTGGGAAGCTGGTGTGTAGAATGTTGATCCAGCCAACTTGGATCATTGCATTTTAAAGGAATCCATAGCTGGACATATGAAGATGAACAAGGAGAACTATGACCTTGGAGCTCAAGTGTGGAGGCCAACTATGAAGTAACGGAGGGTCAGACCTGCAGCAGCATTACTGCAGGTGTAGATCCATGTTCACCAGATCAAATGGGACCTACATAGCAATGAACTACAACCATGACCAGTTAGAATATTAGTTTTCTTCTTGAAATTTCATCACTTTCATCCGTCATCCATGCAACATTGATCTGCATGTCCAGGAAGAAGAGAACTGTGAGTGTTGGCATCATCTGCCACATTGGCCAGTTGGTTCAGTGATTGCACATGGAACATGTGCATTCCTTAAATGACAGTATCATCCCTTCCTTTTTGGCCTGCCTGGATAAGAAGTAGGGAGGAGGCTTCTATTTTCTCCTGTGTTGGTATGGTGACTTCTGAATGTATTGTTCAGGATCTAGTGGGGGCATTGGTAGATTAAAATATGGTCCACACTGTGGTTACAGATGGAGATTGGAATCACATATCTTAGCTCATTAGTGATTTGAACTTATTGTTTGTTCTTATTTTGTTTTTCTGAGACAAGTCTGACACTGTAGCTCAGACTGGTATGGAAGTGACTCATCCAATTCATGAGCACGTGCTTCTCCTGGTCTGTAATTGTACCCTTAGTTACGGATCTGAAGCTTCTGGGAATCTCAAGGAAGTAGAAGTTCTCAGCTCTGAAGAGCCTCCAAGGCATTAATTTGCTTCTTTGCAAACTTTTCTTGACTCTTTGCCTCAGCTCCTTCGGGTTTAATTAGTTGCTGAAGCCTGCTGCAGAGCTACAAAGCCTGGGCACAGGTCCAGAAGCAGAAGACTGGTGGCTGACCTCAGAGAACAGAGGACTAATTGGTCCCTCCTTTCCCCGGAGACCAATGTATCAGCAGAGAACATTTCCTACTGAGCTCAGAGGCTGGTGTCTGAGTTGTGGAGGGCTGGTGGGAACATAAGTACTTTTTCCACCTATGGTAACATCACACGCATAATTCTGCAACTTGCTTTTTTCTTCATAACAACGCATTTTGAAACTTTTCCCAACGTCAAAGTGCATACACATATTCATTATTTGTGTGTGTGTGTGTGTGTGTGTGTGTGCGCGCGTGTGCACGTGTGCATGTGTACTTTCGAGTTACCTTTATTTTTACTTAATAACACTATTGATTATTTTTTCTTTTCTTTTTGAAAGTATAATATATTCACATCATTTCCCCTTCCCTCCCCTCCTCTCAAAACCTCCCATATACCCCTCCTTGCTCTCCTGCAAATTCCTGTCCATTTTTCTGTGAATTGTTGTTACATGCATGTATGTATATACATATATATTCCTAAATATAACATTCTCAGTCTGTATGCTGTTACTTGTATGTATATGTTTTCAGGATTGACCATTTGGTATTGAATAACCAATTGGTGTGCCCTTCCTAGGAGAAGACTATTTCTCACGCTCTCAGCATTCCTGAGTTGTCTGTAGTTCTTTGTGTAGGGTTGACAAGACAACACCTATTGATTATTTTTAACATTTGCAAATATTTTATTTTGTGCACATCATTAAGTATGTGTGTATATACATTTATATACTTTTGTGGTTGGGGATATAAATTAATTTAGCTAGTATGAATGTTAATGGAGTTTCCTCCAAAAACTAAAAATAGAATTACCAAATTATCCAGCTGTATAACATCTGGGAGTGTGCCCAAAGGAACCTAAGTCAATATACAAAAGAGATGTCTGTGTGCATGTGTTATTGCTGTGTGATTCATGATAATCAAAGTGTAGAAACAGCTTAGGTGTTCATCACAGATAAAAGGGTGCAGAAAATGTGGTGTCTATGCCTACCTCTCACTGTATATATTTTGGTTCCTCTCTCTATATGTGATATACACATATGACAGAATTTTGTTTTTAACTTTTTAATTGTTTCTTTGTGGATTTCACATCATGCATCCCGATCCCACTGATCTCTCGTCTCTGCCTGAGACCTCTCCCCAAAACAAAACAAAATTTAAAAGTATAGCCAAAAAAAACCAAAACAAATAAAAACAAACCAAAAAGAAGAAGGAAATATCTGGGTGTGGAAGCTGTAGTGTGGCCCAGTGAATCACACAGTATATACCCTTTGTCCACACATCTTCACTTGTAAATATTCATTCCAGTGGATCATGGATCGTTGGTCTGGCTCGAGGCCTCTGGCTTCTGCTACTCTATTGTTACTGGGCCCTCACTGGTTGTCTTAGTGAGGGTTTTTATTGCTGTGAAGAGACACCATGACCATGGCAACTCTTTCTTTTTTTTTTTTTGGTTTTGCGAGGCAGGGTTTCTCTGTGTAGTTCTGGTGCCTGTCCTGGATCTTGCTCTGTAGATCAGGCTGGCCTTGAACTCACAGAGATCTGCCTGGTTCTGCTTCCCAAGTCCTGGGAATAAAGGTGTACACCATTACTGCCCAGCTTAAAATTTTTTTCCATGGCAACTCTTATAAAGGAAAACATTTAATTGGGGTGGCTCACTTACAGTTTCAGAGGGTCAGTCCATTATCATCATGATGGGGAGCATGGCAGCATGCATGCAGACATGATACTGGAGAGGTAGCTGATAGTCTATATTTTGCAGGCAACAGGAAGTCAACTGAGACACTGAGCGATATCCAAGCATAGGAAACCTCAAAGCCCACCCCCACATGACACACTTCCTCCACCAAGGCCATACCCATTCCAACAAAGCCACACTTCCTTATGAGCTTATGGGGACCAATTACATTTAAACTACCACACTGGAACTTCCTGAGTAGCCTGTTGTTGTCCTGTGAAATGGAGATTTTGATGGGCAGATCCAGCCCCTTCACATACTCCAGAAGTTCATAGATGAGGTGGATGTTGGGGTGGGCTAACTCATAGTCCTGGTTCTGGGCTTAGGTGGTAGCTAGGCTGGTCAGCCCACCAGCTTTTCCTCATCATTGCCAGCGGGGTGAGCTCTCTAGCACTGCCCCAGCTGGCTCACCCAATGCAGCAGGCAGCAAGGACCAGGGCCAGTTCTCCTGCCCTCATGCCTGTGGGTCTGGCTTACACTACCAGGGCCAGATCTACTGTTTTGCCCAGGTAAGGTATATGGCCTGCCTGCTCCCCCAATTGCTGAAGCCAGTGAGGGGCAGGGCCAGCTCTCTCACTCTCATGACCCCTAGAGCCAGCTCTTCCACCTGCCACAGGTGACAAGGGGTGAGGGTGGCATCTTTCCTTCACCTATGCCGCCACATGGCAGATGAGGGGGGCAGGGTCACAGAGTTCTATATATTGTTTTTTTCTTTTATATTATGTGTATGGGAGTTTTGTCTGCATGTATGTGCAAATGTGCACACAGTGCACACGGAGGCCGGAAGAGGGCACTATATTCCCTGAAACGGGGGTTACAGACAGTTGTAAGCCACCATGTGGGTGTTGGGAATCAAACTTCAATCCTCTACGAGAGCAGCAAGTGGTCTTAACTGTGGAGCCATCTTTCTAGCCTCCCAAATGGAGTTTTACTCAGCCATAAGGAAGAACAAGCTTGGGTCATTTGCAGAAAAATAGACAGAATTGGGGATCACCATGTTTAAAAAAAAACAAAAAACAAAAAGCAAAAATACAGGCCAGACTTAGGAATAAATACCAAGTGTTTTCTCTCATATGTGAAATATAGATTTAAAAATTAAAAAAAAATTTCTTTGGGGTTGGGAATTTAGCTCAGTGATAGAGCGCTTGCCTAGTAAGCACAAGTCCCTGGGTTCGGTCCTCAGCTCCCAAAAAAATTTTTTTCTTTTATGTTTTGAGGTTATAGTTTAATTACATTTTGTCTTCCTTCCCTTTCCTCCCTCCCAAACCTCCCTCAAGAGCCTCCTTGCTCTCTTTAAAACCTGTGTCCTTTTTCATGACTAGCTGTTACATGTTGTCTTAGTGTTCTAGTGCTGTGAAGAGACACCATGACAACTGCAACTCTTATAAAAGAAAACAGCTAACTGGGGCTGGCTTACAGCTTCGGAGGTTCAGTCCATCATCACTGTGGCAGGGAGCATGGGGGCATGCAGGCAGATGTGGTGCTGGAGAAATAACTGAGTTCTATCTCCTGATCCACAGGCAGCAGGATGAGAGAGATTCTGGGCTTGGAATGGGCTTTTTGTGACCTCAAAGCCCACCCTCAATGACACACTTCCTCCAACAATGCCACCAAATCCTTCCAAATAGTGCCATTCCCTGGTGGCCAAGTATTCCAATTGATGAGCCTATGGGAGTCATTCTCATCCAAACCACTACACATACATAAATGTACATGATCTTAATTCTTGGTCAAATGGAATTCTATTCAGAAAGCCCTTTCCTCCATATATTTAATGTAGGGTACTGCCTATGTTTTTTTCCTAGCAGTTTCAGTGTTTCAGGTTTTATGTTTAGGGCTTGGATCCATTTGGAGTTAGTTTTTGTGAAAGGTGATAGATACAGATCTAATTTAATTCTTCTGCATGTGGACATCCAGTTTTCTCAGCACCATTTGTACAAGATGCTTTCTTTTCTCCAGCTTATGTTTTTGGTATCTTTGTCAAATATCAAGTTGCTGAAGTATGTGTACTCAAGTTTAGGTCTTTGATTTTGTTCCATTGGTCTACATGTCTGTTTTTGTGCTGTACCGTATTATTATTATCTCTATGGCTCTGTAGTACATATTTAGATCTGAAATGATAGTCTCTTCAGCATTGTTCTCTTAGTTCATGGTTGCTTTGGTTACACTGGGTCTTTTGTGGTTCCATATGAATTTTAGGAATTTTTTCTATTTCTGTGAAGAATGAGATGGGGATTTTTTTTGGGGGGGGGGTGGGAAGTCCAGAGTTTCTTTCTGCAGTTCCTTTCTCAAGCACAAACCCTGACCCAGATGAGGTCTCAGGGCTTCAGGAAAACTGCAGGCAGGAAATAAAGCCTAAGAGGAACAACCTCTGGGGCACAACAAGGCCAAAAGGGCAAAAGGAAGAACTCAGATGAAAGCGTCAAAGATGCTGTTTGGTCAAGCTCTGCTTGCAATGCTGTCTCTAGTAGCTAGCTAAACAATAATATACAAACAGCAGTGGGAAAATAAAAATTGTTCGTTCTTGAAATGAATGATGATTTTTCACAATATTAATTCTACCAGTCAATGAGCACGGGATGCCTTTTCATTTTCTAGTGTCTCTCTCTAGCTCTTTCTTCGGAGGTTTTAAGTTTTCATTATAAGGTTCTTCACTCCCTTTAGGTTTATTCCTATATATTTTATTTTCTTTATGCTATTGCGAAGGGAGAGTATCCATTATCTACTACTTTGTATTTTGTTGGTTGTGTATAGAAAAGCTATTGATTTGTGCAAGTTGATAAAAAATCCTGCCACACTGCTGAATCTGTTTGTTGTTTTTAGAAGTTTTCTGGTAGAATTTTTGGGATTTCTAATGTATCATGTGATCCTCAAATAGGAATAGTTTAACTTCTTTTACCCTATTTATGTCCCTTTAATTTCCTTCTCTTGCCTTATTGCTCCGGATAGTACTTCAAGCTCACTATTGAAAAGGAGTGGGGAGAGTGGACATTCCTGTCTCCTTCCTGACTTCAGTGGGATGCTTTAAGCTTTTCTTCATTTAGGCTGATGTTGACTGTGGATTTTTTTCTTTTTCAATATATTTTTATTGACACTTTGGGAATTTTACATCATGCACCTTGATCACACTCACTTCTCAGTCCTTCCATGGCCACCCCCAGCCCTTCTGACCTCCCTCCAAAAAATAAAAATAAAAATAAAAAAGTATATGTTATCTATATACATGATCACTGGAGTGTGGTCAAACTCTCAGTGGCCTACCCCTAAAATAGAACTGAGTCCTTCCCACAGCTCTGCCAGAGCCATCAATTGTGGAGGGCTACACTTCAGTATCCTTCTCATACTTTTAAAGAGTTCTCTTCAATGGCTTCCTGTTTAGTCTGTTACTTTTTTGAAGGGGGGTTAGGGTTGGGGTTGGGGTAGGGGTTGCCACAGAAGCCTTGCATGTCCCTCTTTCTCAACTGTGTGTCTGTTGTCATCAATATCACTGCAAAAGTAGCTTTCTTGGTCTTTACAGTCTGTGAGAACATGGATCATAGGCTTCCACATGGTTTCTGGTGATGGCACAGACCACAAACCTGGCCCTGGCTGCAGTAGGACCAAGGACCCAGACAAGACCCTCAGAGGCAGCCCAGACCACAGACATCAACATGGCCTCTCCAGCACATATTTGTTCATTGTAGTGTCACCTTGTGAGGCAGGGTAGCCTGGCTCAGCTTTGGGTTTCTCATATATAGCTTTTATTATGTTGAGGTATATACCCTCTAACCCTACATTCTGTAGGAGTTTTATCATTAAGCCATGTTGGATTTTGTCAAAGCCCTTCTCTGCATCTATTTAGATAGTGATGATATTTGCAATCCATTTATATGGTTTATTACAGTTATTGACTTGTGTATGTTGAACCATGCATGAATTCCATGAGTAAAGCCAACTTGGTCACGGTGTATAATCTTTTTGATGTGGTCTGTTTGCTCATATTTTATTGAGTATTTTTGACTCTATGTTTATCAGAGATATTGGACTATAGTATTCATTCTTTTCTTTTCTTGCCTCCTCCTCCTCCTCCTCCTCCTCCTCCTCCTCCTCCTCCTTCTTCAAATAGTTTAAGAAGGTTTGGCTGTAGATCTTTGAAAGTCTGGTAGAATTCTGTCTTAAATCCATCTGGCCTTGGCCCCTCTCTTTCTCTCTCTCTTTTTTGTTCTGGAAGGGTTTTTATTACCATTTCAACTTCCTCATTTGTTATGGGTCTATTTAGGTTGTTGACTTCTTGGTTTCATTTTAATGATTTGGCTGAATATAGAAATTTATCCATTTCTTTTAGGTTTTCCAGCTTATTGGAGTACAGATTTTAAAAATATTCCCTTATAATACTCTAAATTTCTTTGGTGTATGTTATAATGTTTCCCTGTTTATTTCTGATTCTGTTAATTTGAGTCTCTCTCTCTCTTTCTCTCTCTCTCTCTCTCTCTCTCTCTCTCTCTCTCTCTCTCTCTCTTGTTAGTTGGGCCAATAGTCTCTTAATCTTGTTTATCTTTTCAATGAACCAGCTTTTACATTTGTTGGCTTTTGGAATTGTTTTCTTTGTTTCTATTTCACTGATTTCTGCTTTGATTTTTATTATTTCTTGCCATTGACTGGATTTGGATTTGATTTGTTCTTGTTTTTCCAAGTATTTTAGTTTTATCATTAACTCATTTATTTGTGCTTTTACTGAATCTCTTTTCTTTTTCCCCTTCCTTCCTTCCTCTCTCTCTCTCTCTCTCTCTCTCTCTCTCTCTCTCTCTCTCTTTCTTTCTCTTTCTTTTTTTCTTTCCGAGACAGGGTCTCTCTACATAGTCTTGGCTGTCCTGCAACACACTATGTAGACAAGGTTGGTTGAACTCATAGAGATCCATCTTTCTTCTCATCCCAAGTGCTGGGATTAAAGGTATACACCACCATGACTTTTTGATTCTTTAATGTTTTAACATAGAAATGTAGAGCTCTAAATTTCCTTCATAGGACTGCTTTCAATGTGTCTCAGAAGTTTTGTTGTGTTGTGTTTTCATTTAGTTCCAGGAAGTTTTTTTGTTTTATTATTATTGTTTTTTATTTTATTGAAAATAGATTCTTTTCTCATACAATATATCTTGATTACAGTTTCCCCTCCTTCTACTCCTCCCAGTTACTCCCTACCTCCGTGCCCTCCAGATCCATTCTTTTTCTGTTTCTCATTGGAAGAGAACAGGCTTCTAGGAGGTAACAACAAAACATGATAAAATAAAATGTAATAAGATACAACAAAAACCATCACATTGAGGCTGGACAGGCAACCAAACAGATGGAAAAGAGCCCAAGAGTAGGCATAAGAATCAGAGACTCACTCATTCATACACTCAGGAGTCTTATAAAAATACTGAGCAGGAAGCTATAATATATATGCAGGGGCCCTGGTGTAGATCTGTGTAAGCCCTGTGCTTGCTGCTTCAGTCACTGTGAGTTTATATGAACCTTGCTCAGTTGATTCAGAGGGCCATGTTCTCCTGGTGTCCTCTATTTCCTCAGGCTCTCTCACTCCTTCTGCTTCCTCTTCCATAGGGTTCTCCAAGAAATAAAAAATTTTTTTTTGATTTCTTCTTTGCCTCATTCATCATTGAGTAACAAGTTGTTTAATCTCCATGAATTTGCATATTTACTAGAAGTTTTTTTTTCTGTCAAATTCAAGTTTAATTGCATTGTAGTCCAATAGAGTTGAAGGGATGAGTTCAATCTTTTGAATTTGTAAAGATTTGTTTTGTGTTCTGGGGTATGGTCTATTCTAGAAAAGCTCCCATGTGCTGCTGAGTAGAATGTGTATTCTGTGATGTTTGGATAGAAAATTCTGTAGAAATCTGTTAAGTCTACTTGATGTATGATATCAATTAATTCTGATGTTTCTCCATTTCCTTTTTTTGTCTAGATGACTATTAGAGAAAGTGGGGCATTGAAAAATAACCTACTATTAATTCATTGATATTAATCTGTTGTTTCTCTGTCAGCTTAGCAGCCGCACCTGAATCTACCGATATTTTAACTACCATCTGCACCCCACTGCTCTATCAATCTGTTTACCAATAAAGACTCAGGAGTCAAATGTTGGGGTGAAAATCTACTAGATCAGAGAAACCGAGAAGCAACCAGCTGACCTTCCTTTTTGGCTGGAGACACAGCAAGAGAAATATCTCTCCACTCATCCCAAACCAAAAATACTGCCAATTCTAAGTGCCCTTCCTACTCCTTCCTGTACCTCTCTCTATTCATATTCCTGGGTCCTCTGTACTCTGTATTGTAGCAGGAATCTTAAAAGTTCTTATTAATAAAATCAAACCTGAGGCCAGTTATTGGGGTGAAATGCTGGATGCTCAGAGAGACAGAATAAGCCACAGCTAACCTCACCTCACCAGTTCCTCAGCTGGTCTTGCTTCCTCAGACTGGAAGCCTCTGAGTCCTCATCCAGAATGAATCTCAGCTGAACTGCTGCTAGAAGCCTGAAAGCTTAACCAGCCAAATGCTTCTAGTTTCTGGTCTTCATGCCTTATATATCTTTCTGTTTTTGCCATCACTCCCTGAGATTAAAGGCTCACTTCTTGGGATTAAAGGCGTGTGTCACCATGCCTGGCTGTTTCCAATGTGGCCTTGAACTCACAGAGATCCAGAGGGATTTCTGTCTCTGGAATGCTAGGATTAAAGGTGTGAGTGCCACCATTTTTTAGCCTTTGTATCTAGTGGCTGTTTGTTCTCTGACCCCAGATAAATTTATTAGGGTGCACAATATTTTGGGGAACACAATACCACCGCACTGTATGGCTAATTCTTGACAACTATCCATTGGTTCTACCCCTTGATCCAAGGTTAATTTTATTAACACAGTCTCAGATTTTCACAGTGTGATTAAATGTCTTTCAACATTAACCTGTGTCTTTAAATTCAGTAATCCTGTGAGAGCCAAGCAGACATCATTACAGACTTCTCAGACTTCTATCAGAGATCAGGCCTCAGTTTCAGTTTCCTGAGAATGAACAAGCAGTTTATGAAAGAACCACAAACAATGGACAATCCATCTTCAACACCCCTGACAGCAGAGATGAGGGAGCTAGCATGTACCAAACCTGGGCCATCCTCTATAGTATCTCAAGGCAATGTGGCCAAATAGGGAAAAATCCTCTACTCCTCCTTGGAAATTGACCAAACTAGCTCAAAGATGGTAAAACTGTAACCCTAGCCAGCTCCTACTAACCTAGCTAATTAGTAATGTACTAACATAGTTGTCACTTGCTTAAGCTAATCATAGAGATGATGACCTACCTGCTTCTAGAATTCTTTTGACTGTGTATAAAAGGAGCCTTCGAGCTTCTCTCGTGGTCATCATTTTGTCTTTGGGTCAGATGTGTGGTTCTAGCATGCTGGAACTCTTATTCTTGAGATAATAAATGCTTTTGCTAATTGCATGTGTGGATGGTATGTTTTTGTGGGACTTCTCAAGGACCCTAACAAGCCTATATGTATTTTTAAAAATATAATTCAGTGCCTCAGAGTTTGGTGTATATATGTTCAGGATAGTACCTTTTTTTTTTTTTTTTAAATTAACTGTTCCTTGATTAAGATGAAGTGTCACTCTATCTCTTCTGATTAGTTTTAGTTTGGGCTCTATTTCATCAGATATTAAGATATTGATGCCTATTTGCTTCCTGGTCCCATTTGATTGAAGTACTTTTGTCCATCCTTTAATTCTGAGCCAGTGCCTGTCTTTGAATCTATGATTTGTTTTTTGTAAGAAACAGATTTTGTCCATTCAGTCAGTTTGTATCTTTTCGTGGAGAATTGAGGCCATCGATATTTAATGTTATTGCTGAAATGTGTGTGTTAATTATGGTCATTGTGTTGTTGATTTCTGGAGTTGTTTTCATTCTCAGTGGTATTCTGTATTTTAATAATTATGGCTTTGTATTTCTTTCCACAGTCTGTCTGGTATGCTCATACATCTCTTCAGTCCAAAATATTGCTTCCTGTGTTTTCTTGCAAATACATTTTTTTTTGAGACAGGGTTTCTCCGTGTAGCCCTGGCTGTCCTGGAACTCACTCTGTAGCCCAGGCTGGCCTTGATCTTAGAGATTTGCCTGCCTCTGCCTCCCAAGTGCTGGGACTAAAGGCATGTGCCACCGCTGCCTATTGCAAATACATTTCTTTTCTAAAAAGTCTGAATATCAGAAGAACACATCAGATCCTATGTGACTGCAATTATGGATGTTGTCAGCTGCCATGTGGTTGCTAGGAATTGAACTCAAGACTCCTGGAAGAAAAGCCAGTACCCTTAACTGCTGAGTCATCTCTCCAGCCCAGAAACACATTTTTTTCTTAAAGTTATTTATTTTGTGAAAGTGTTTCTTGTTCAATCATGACAGACAGTTTTGCTGGATATATAGTCTAGGCTGGTTGTCATAGTCTTTTAGGACTTGGAATGCATTGCTCTAGTCTCTTCTGACTTTCAGTTTCTATCAAGAATTCAGCTTATTCTGATGGGTTTTCATTCAGATGTGACTTGTGTTTTTTTCTCTTGCAGCTTTAAATATACTTTCTTCATTATGCATACTTAGTGTTTTGACTATGATATGCCTCGGTTGAGTTTCTTTTCTGGTCTTGTTTATTTAATGTCTGTTTGCATCTTATATCTGAAAGGGTATGTCTTTCCTTATTTTGGGGGAAGTTTTGTTGTATAATTTTGTTGAAGAGCAAGTCTATGCCATTGATTTGGGATTTTTCTCCCTCATTTATGCCTACAACTTGAAGGTTTGGTTGTTCATTTCCTTTATGTTCCTTCCTGTGTACTTTAAAATTTTTATATTTCTTTGCTTACTTGTTCTTGATCCTCTACTTTATCTTTGAGTCCTGGTATTTTATCTTCTGCTTGATTCTTTCTACTTACAAGGCTTCCTTTGAGTTTTCTAGCTGAGTTACTGGGTTTGTCACTTTCATCTTCATTTCAGTTTGATGCATTTTCAATGTTTCTGTCTCCTCATTGAAATCCATTCTCAACTCTTTTTATTATTTCAAGCACTCTTATGTTTGTGTTTTCTTGGGTATCACTCAGGCATTTATTCTATATCAGCTGTGCCCTGATTTCATTGAGCTCTTTGATGAAGTTTATGATTTTTCTCAGGAGGTTTTGAGACAGAGTCTTTCTTCATAGCCCTGGCTTTCATGAACTCACTATGTAGAACAGGCTAGCCTCAAAGTCACAGTTACCTGCCTACCTCTGCCTCTTGAATACTAGGATCAAAGGGATGTGCCATGCCCAAAAGGTTTATTTTTTCCTGTGTCCTGGTGTTTGTCTAGGAAATTTTCATTGGCAAGCATTTCTATAGGACTGATGGATTTTGAAGAGACTATACTGTTTTGATCTTTCATATTTTTTGACATTTTTGCAATGAGATCTGGGAATATAGGAGTCCTTTGTTCTAAGTCTGATATGGATAGAACAAGCTGGGGGCAGAATTGAGGAGGTATGGGCAAGTTGGGCCTAGAGGTTGGAATATGGCTTTAGTGAAATGAAATCAGATCGACACAGGAGATGGTGCTGGTTTATAGGATTTGCTTCATGGCCCAAGCCTGGAGTGTGTGAGGGTAAACCTGGCTGGGTAGAAAGTTTGGATGTGGTGTGGCAGGGGGCCTATGTTTTTGGAGATAGGTAGGGAGGTCCTGGATGAATACCAGAGATTGTTTGTGGTACAGGCAGGGGAGGGCAGATTAGTTTGGGTCACTGGATATGGAATCCAGACTAGATCTGGCTGGTTGGGCTGGGCTAGACCCTGGAGAAGGAGGTGGAAAGTCTGGCTGGGTGCGGAGGTTGGAGTGGCACCTGTGTTTGGTAACAGGTAGAGCAGGTCCTGGTAGAAGCCTAGAAGTTGGTGGTGATTTAGGTGGGTGTGGCCAGACTAGGCTAGGAGACTTGATGTGAGACCTGGGCTAGAACTGGTAGGCTAACAAGGAGTTATTGATGGAGAGGTCAGTCCCTGGAGATGGATGTGGGAAATCTGTCTAGAAGATTGATTTTTTTTTTTAAAACATATGCACGGGACTGGGAGATAGAGCACTTGATGTTCTTGCAGAGGACCCAGTTTGGTTTCCAGCACCCACATGGCATTTCACAATCATCTGTAACTTCAGTTATATGAAATCAGACACTACCTTCTGACCTCTATTTGCATCAGGCACACACTTGGTACACACACAGGCATGCATAAAAAACACTCATAAAAATAAAATAGATAAATATAAAAACAATATGTTGGAATCATAAGGTCATACTTAAAAAAAACCTCACAGTCTACTAAATTAGAAAACCTAAAAAATGGATAAAATTTTCAATAGATATTACTTACCAAAGTTCAATCAAGATCAGATAAATAATTTAAATAGACCTGTAATCACTAGTGAAATAGAAGCAGTCATTAAAAGTCTCCCAACCAAAAAAATCTCAGGGCCAGATGATTTTAGTGTAGAATTCTACCAGATTTTCAAAGATAGTTAATGTGAATACTCCACAATTTATTCCATAAAGTACATACAGAAGGAGAATTGCTCATTTTATGAGGCCACAGTTACTCTAATACCCAAACTACATAAAGACTCAACAAGGAAAGAGAATTACAGTCTAACTTACATTATAAACATAGAAGCATAAATTCTCAATCAAATACTTGCAAACTAAAATCAAGAACACATCAAAAAGATAATCTTCCATGATCAAGTGGGCTTCATCCCAGAGATGCAGGGATGGTTCAACATACAGAAATCAGTGAATGTAATCCACCATATAAAAAAACTGAAAAAAAAAACCCACGTGATCATCTCACTAGATTCCAAAAGCCTTTGACAAAATACAATACCTGTTCATGATAAAAGTTCTGAAGAGAGTAGGGACACAAGGTGTAAACAGACATTTCCTGTCCTGTCCACCTGTTCCCAAATACCTGGCAGCTGCTTCCCAAATAATTGAATTGGAGACTTACTATAAATGATAAATACTCGGTCCATAGCTCAGGCTTCTTACTAGCTTACTCTTACATTTAAATTAACCCATTTCTATTAATCTATGTATTGTCACTTAGCTCATGGCTTTACCTGTCCTCTAGCATGTCATGCTTCCTGGGCAGCTGGCTGGTGTCTCCTGACTCTATCCTCCTTCTTCCCATTATTCTCAGTTTGGCTTTCCTGCCTAACTTCCTGCCCAGCTACTGGCCTGTCAGCTTTTTATTAACCAATAAGAGTAATACAGATTCATAGCGTAGAAAAGGATTGTTCCACAGCAATGACAGACATACCTAAACACAATAAAGGCAGTTTACAGCAAGCCTATAGTCAACATCAAATAAAATGGGAGAAAAACTCAAAGCAATTCCACTAAAATCAGGGACAAGATAAGATTGTTCACTCTTTCTTTCTCTACTCAATATTGTACTTGAAGTTTTAGTTAGAGAAATAAGACAACTGAAGGAGATCAAGGAGATGCAAATTGGAAAGGAAGAAGTCAAAGTATCTTTATTTGCCGATGATATGATAGTATATGTGTGACCCTAAAGTTCCTACCAGGGAATTCCTACAGCTGATAAACACCTTTAGTGCAGTGGCTGGATACAAGATTAATTAGAAAAACAAAAACAAACCAGTAGCCCTCCTATATACAAATGACAAATGGACTGAGAAAGGAATCAGGAAAACAACACCCTTTACAATAGTCTCAAATAATATAAAATATCTTGGAGTATCTTTAACCAAGCAAGTGAAGGACTTGTATGACTAAAACTTCAAGTCTCTGAAGAAAAAAATTGGAGAAGATATCAGAAGATGAAAAGATCTCCCATGCTCTTAGATAGGTAGGATCAACATAGTAAAAATGGCAATCTTACCAAGAACAGTGTACAGATTCAATGCAATCCCTATCAAAGTCCCAACACAATTCTTCACAGACCTCGAAAGAACAATACTCAACTTCATATGGAAAACAAAAAATCCAGTAGGGCTAAAACAATACTGTACAATAAAGGAACTCCTGTTTTGTGTGTTTGGAACCTTTTATTAAGCTGTTTTTTTTTAGTTTTTTTATTATTTTTTCAATGAGCAAGTAGACATGTAGGCAATGGATATAGGAAGTATTAGGTCAAAGGAATAAACTTATATATAATGTTATATAATGTGAACAAGTCTGGAGATGTAATATACAGCATGAGAACTACACTTAAAATTATTATAGCTGTATGTAGGAGCATACATCTGAAATCCAAGCATTTGAGAATCTGAAGCAGGAGAATTTCTACAAGTCTGAGGCAAGTCTTGGCAACATCTTTATCTCTCTGTGTGTGTCTCATCTATAACCTATATATATCATCTATACACATATCTCTATCCATATCTAATATCTATATCTACCTATCTAGATATAATATATAATCTATATATATCATTTATACAACTATCTATCTATCAATTATCTGTCTATCTGTCTGTCTGTCTATCTGTCTATATCTCCAAACAGCATCCAATTGTATACTGAAAATTTGCCACAAGAGTGAATTTTAGGCACTCATAAAAAAAATAAGCTAAATATGGAAGTAATGGTTATGCTAATTTGCTTCACTGTACTAATAATTTCATTGTGCATGTATATGTGTATATATCATGCATATTGTATAGCTTAAATATGTAGAATATAAATAAAATATATTTCTGAAATGTCTGCAAGTTGCTGACATGAAGGCTTCTACATCTGGATCTGTCAATGAGATATTCCTAAACCCAAGGAGAAAAACAAATTATAATCATCAAAAGAAGAAAATTAGCATCTGTATGACTTTCTTAGGTTGTTTATAAAGTTTTGCCTCACTGGTGCCTTTTATCTAAGACAAGAGCCAACCCAAAATATCCCATATTACACTCAGTTACTCTTAATCTTTTGTGGAAGAATTTTTCAGTTTTTCTTAGTTTTTATACTTCTAAAGAGTAAAGAAGTATAAATACTTTACAGATATTATTCAACCTGAGTTTCTCAATGAGAAGGTGTTATGGCTTTCTACTTGGCTATTAGGAGGCACATGGCATCAGTTCATCTCATTTTGGTATATTAACTTTGGACAATTGTAAAGGGGGTGGAAATTGGTATTTTTCCTTTGAAATTAATAAATATATTGTTAGGAGATACCTTAAGACAGTTTAAAAACACACACACACATATGTACAGACACACACACACACACACACACTCACAAGCTTCACTCTTGTGTAAAGAACTATAGGCTACTGAAGAAAGCTGAGAGTGGGAGAGGTGTTCTTTCCCAGGGAAGAATACACTAATAGGTTGTCCAGTGTCAAACCATAAGCCATGAAACATACATACAAGTTACATTATATAAACTGAATAGGTTATATTTGGAAATACATACACACATGTACATATATATGCAATAACAGTGAAAAAAGAGGCCATGAATTTGAAGGAGAGTAAGAAGGGATATATGAGAGGGTTTAGAGAGAGGAAAGGGGGAGAAAAATGTTATAATTGCATTATAATCTCAAATAAAATATTTTTATTAATTAGAAATATATATAATAAATCAGGGTCTTATATCCCAGGCTGGCTTAAAACTGCATAACCAAGGATGACCTTGAGATCTTGATGCTTCTGTTTCCAGCTCCCAGGTGCTTGGGATCACAGGAATGCACCACCACGCCAAGTTTATGGGTGCTGGTGATTAAACCCAGGGCTTTATGAATAAAGCACTGTAGAAGCTGAGCCACATACCCAGTCCCCCACTCTGTTTAATTACAATGTCTTAATTCCTGGAGGAGCATTTTCAAAGGGCATGCAGTTCAATTTCACAGTGTAACAAAGGCCTTCATGTTCTTCAATAAGATAAATTCACTGTAGTGGGTGAGTCTAAAGGAAAAGCTGAAGGTATAGTTAGATATTTCCCTTTGCATATTTTCACATTGTTATTTATAGAGGTAAAGATTTGAAACATTCTAAAATGGCTAAATGTATTATAGTATACCTGTAGCAGGATATATTTTACAAGTGCTTAAAATGAAACATTTAGGGTGAACCATAAAGAACAACTCTAGAACTAACAAGAATTTTTTTCTACTCATTTTGCCCAGTCATGGGCAAATTAGAAATTCAATTATTCCAAACCCATGACCATACAAAGACTCAGCCTCTATTTTTTATCTACTTTCATTGTCCTGATCCATAGACTCTTCATGGCTTTCTTCACTTCTGCATTCCTCAGGGAGTAGATGATAGGGTTGAGGAGGGGAGTTATCACTGTGTAGAACACAGCTACCATCTTGTCTACAGGCAGAGTGGCTGAAGGTCTCAGATAGATGAAGACACAGGGTGCAAAGAATAAGACAACTACAGTGACATGGGACCCACAGGTGGACAGAGCTTTGCGTCGTCCCTCAGAACTCTGAGTTCTCAGATGAAACAAGATGACCACATAGGATGCTAAGAGGACCACAAAACTGATTACAGACAGTGTACCCCCATTGGCAACAATCAACAGACCATTGAGAAAGGTGTCTGAGCAGGCAAGTTTGAGCAGAGGAAGCACATCACAGAAATAGTGGTCAATGACATTGGGGCCACAGAAGGGCAAGCGGAAGATGAGAAGGATCTGGGCAAAGGAGTGTACAAAGCCTCCCACCCAAGCTGTTCCCACAAGGACAGCACACACCTGTCGGTTCATGATGCTGGTGTAGTGTAGGGGCTTGCAGATGGCCACATAGCGGTCATAGGCCATCACTGTGAGCAGGAACATCTCAATGCCACCAAAGAAGTGGATGAAGAAGAGCTGTGTCATACAGCCCCACACAGATATGGATTTCTTCTCAGCTAGGAGATCCAAGATGAGTTTGGGGGCTGTTGTAGAGGAGTAGCAGATCTCCACGAAGGAGAGATAGCTGAGGAAGAAGTACATGGGGGATCCAAGACTTCTGCTGGCTGCGACAGTGACCACCATGAGGAGGTTCCCCAGCACAATGGCTGTGTACAAGAGCAGAAATATCACAAAGCAAACTCTCTGCACCTCTTGATTGGGAGAGAGTCCCAGAAAAATGAACTCAGTCACATTGTGTATGTTAGCCATAAAGGAGCAAGTTGGATGGTATGACCTGAAATGATATGAAAGGTGAGGAGTTAGCAACATGGAGAAAGAAGAGCATGCCACGAAGACTGAGAGAAAGTGAAAATGTATTGTGTGTGGCTGGAATAGTTGGGAAATAGCAAAGCATGCTATAGGAGAGATACCATCAGTATCTGAAGGACTGTTAGGGACTTTGGGCTTTACCCTGAAGCCAAGGGCCATCAGCAAGAATGTCTATTATCCAGGCTGGAGGGAGGAGGGGACTGGACCTGCCTCAACTGAATCTACCAGGCTAAGCTGAATCCCCGGGGGAGTCCTTGCCCTGGAGGAGATGGGAATGGGGGGTGGGCTGGGGGGAAGGTGGGGGGCGGGAGGAGGGAGGACAGGGGAATCCGTGGCTGATATGTAAAATTAAATTAAATTATAAAATAAAAAAGAAAAAAAATTCCACACACACAAAAAAAGAATGTCTATTATCCGATGAGTAAGTCACGTTGTATGCAGAAAGCAGAGCTGTGGAAACAGATCAAAGAAGGAAAGATTAGAAAGTTGTATTTCCTCATCAAGAAGAGGCTGCCAGGACACTGTTTCCATCTGTGTTGCATGTCTTCTATTGCCTTTGAGTGGATTGTTAGTATTCTTTCTCCTGAAGTCTTCCTTTGTTACTTCTTCCCTTGTTTTGCAGAATGAAGTTCTCAACCATTTAATATATGGTATTAGTGTTTTCAGAATAGATAACCCTGGTGTAGCTAGCTCCCTTGATGCTCAGTATCCCTTAAGGGGATCAGAGTTCACCACAGACATGGCTGTGACTGTACTTCCTTTGAATTCTTGTCCTTATTCTATGTTTGATTTCTTATTGACCTTTTCTTTTCCCTTCACTTCAATCCATTTACTTTTCTTCCCTCTCCTGGCACTTTGATTCCCTCTAATTCTATTAGTGGCAGCAATGGCCCAATATCCTTCCTCGGGGCCCAGCTACATAACACCTCAGGGCGTTACCTGGACTGCATAGTGACTGACTTGAAAACTATGCTTTCTTTTCCAACATAGCTGAGACTGTGTGCATTAACACAGCCTTTCCTTCAGTGAAACTCCAGAGCTCCTGAGGTTAGAGCAAGATGGTTTTGCTCATCTCACAAAAGCTCTCTCCTTGCTGATTCAGGCAAGTGATGAAGACCTCTGCAGACCAGAGGGAACTCAGGAAATACACCTTACAATTATAGACACAGAGTGTGGAGAGCAGGCATAAATTCCCAGGTCATTAGACAATCCTCTCAGGAAGCTGCTTGCAGAGGAAAGAGCTGGGTTCACATTCAGCTGTTCTCTGGTAGTAACTTCTGTAATGTCTACAGAGTTCTTTAAGTTTTCAGATATTCAAGATCCAGATTGTAATATGCAGATGGCACACAATTCAAAGGAAGAGACTGCAAATCCTAGGTCCTGTCCCATTCTCCCATAAGCTAAGTTCTAGCCCTTTAATTTCTGGGGTACCTCTCAGAGATGAGAAGCCTCCTCCCCCATTCATAGGTCCTTGCAGCCACTGTGCCTTCTCTTAGGATACTCTGCAACTGTAGCACTTATCACGGTGAAGGATATTGCCTACTGCAGTATGAGTTCCCAGAGGACAGAGTGTGCCTTGCTCTTCATTTTGTCTTTAATGCTCACTGAAGTCTATATCATGAGATTGTCTTCAGCGAAGACCGGGAGAATCAATGAACAGTTGAAATCTAAACTTAGTCTGGGGTTCTGCACATTGCAGGTGTTCAGTAACTACTGAAGTAGGAAAAGTCTCCAAGGTACGATAATCCCTTATTCATCCTAGAGTCCCACCCAGGGTCCAGACAGTGTTTTCCACACGTATTCATGTAGGCATACTCTGAGAAATGCCAGGTGTCTCATGGCACCGTTCTCTTTACTTTCAAAGTGGAACCAAACTATCACAGCTACATTAAGCCTATGGCCCAAAGCTCACACTAGTGTTCCAGTTACTTGGCTGTTCTGAGCACAGTGATGTTTTATGTTCCTAACACAAATAACTGTGAGAACAGCCCTGGCTCGTGATGGCTTCCCAGTTACCTGATGGAGATGCATAGGCCAGGTATGGCCCAGACTCCTGTCTCAATGGAGTCACAAGATGAGGATATGTTCCCATGCAGCCTTAGACTTGGAAATGTGGAGATCCACAGCCTCAACTTCCCGTGAATTAAAAAGCAAAGCAAAGCAGATTTGCTTCTCAGATGTTTCTCAGAGAACTAAGAACCCTGGAAACTCAGCTTTAAGTTCAAGAGAAGCTGGGGAGACGTCATGATTAAGTGAGAGATGGGGAGTCCTTGGGGACCTTCATCCTTACCCCTTCCTAATTAGGGAAAATGTCTTACTGGAAGCAGGACCCCAAAGTCCCTGTGGGAAACAACTTCAGAAATCAGTGAGAAATGTGGAAAAGCAGCACTCACCCACTGTTCAGAGAGCACTTATGTGTGTGGGGAGAGCTCAGCTGCATACTAGAAACTTAGTCATGTGACTTTACAGAAAATTTTATCCTTTAAAGATGGCCCAGAGATTTTTAGAACCACAGGAGTGAGAACACTACTTGTAGTGAATTAGATGTATAGTTCAGTGACTCTCAAATGGGGGTGATTATGCCTGTATAAGACTTTTGGTAATGCTTAGGGATATTTTTCCTTTGACCAGCCTGGTTGGGGAGGGAGAGTGCCACTGATGTTAAGGAGGCAGAGGTTAGAGATTCATGAATTAACCTACAATGCCTAGGATGCTCCTGTACAGCAGAATACTCTAACCCAAGGAGTCACAGATTTGTTGTGATGCCCTACTGTTGATAAACAAAAATCTCCCTGAATAGATAATCATTTAAATTGGATGATGAATGTATGAGAGTTCATTACAGAGCTTTAACAATACCTGCTTGTGTTTTAAGTTTCCTGTGGTAAGAGTTAAAAAAAAAAAAACACAAAATGATCTCACTATGTAACCCTGTCTAGCCTGGAACTCTAGGTAGATCAGGGTGGTCTCAAACTCAGGAGATCTACCTATCTCTGACTCCTGAGTGCTGGAATTAAGATATGCGCCTCTATGCTTGGTGAATACAGAAGATTTTTAGGGTAGTGAAAATATGCTATCATGATGGTTGTATGCCATCATCCATTTGTGTATGTACAAACCTTGGGAGTGTGCAACAGCTAGAGTAGACCAAAGTGAATTATAGACTTTGGGTGACAATGATGTGTCTGGTTGATAGTGGGGGAGGTGAACACACAGGTGCTGGGATAGGGGACATATAGAAAATGCCTGTATTTTTTTTTTTTTTTTTGGTTTTTCGAGACAGGGTTTCTCTGTGTAGCTTTGCGCCTTTCCTGGAACTCACTTGGTAGCCCAGGCTGGCCTCGAACTCACAGAGATCCGCCTGCCTCTGCCTCCCCAGTGCTGGGATTAAATTCTGAGAACCTAAAACTGATCTAATAAAATCTGTTAAAGGGTAAAAAAAATCAAGTGAAAGTAAACAAGGTATTTTAAGTCTTACTAATAAATTAATAAGAAGACTATGAGATATCAAGATTTAAGAAATGTTTTGAAATAATTGATTTTGAATATGCAGATATAGAATCAAGCATTATATTTTATATAGAGAGGAATGCGGGGAAGACTAGTGAATAATTACATCAAAACATTCACTAGTTAAGGAAAACCTGTACATATTCCCTACTGGGTTTCTGTGGAGCTGAGTTTCTGTGAAAGTCTGTCAGACCCAATATTTTCTATATTATAGGATTCTGTTTAATAAATCTAAGAAAGGTAGAATTCCTTTAATTTTAATTTTTAAAATTTAGATGTATGGTTTTTTGCCTCCATGTATGTCTGTGCCTGTGGAGGCAGGAAGAGGACATCAGATTCCATGTAACTGGAGTTATAGATGTTTGTGAGCCACCATGTGGGTGCTAAGAATCAAACCCAGGTCTTCTGCAAGAGCAACACGTACCTTTATTCACTAAGCCATCTCTCTGGCACCAGGAAGGTAGATTTAAAAAAATGTGTGCCCATGAGTATTTGTTGTAGGAACATGTCTTTGTTAAATATTTGCAGTAAAAAATATTTTTCTCCAAAATTTGTAAATTGTGCTTGTCACAACAGATTATTCTTGTTTCTAAGCTGGTGGTGAAGATTCAGTCCTTGAATATGACTTTGTTTACCAGCTGCAGTTCAACCCTACTACTAGTGCTTTCTTATTTAGAATTAAGAATATAAGTATATTTGCATGTGAAATGAGTAAGTGGATTTATCAGTTTATACCTATATTTTTAAGGCGTTTCTTGAAGATTTTACTTGTAACAGTCAAAATGAAACCACTTCAACACCCAGTGAATATTTTTATAATTATGATGAATTCATGCAATAGGATATTCCATATAAAAATGAACTATTGGGCTGGAGAGATGGCTCAGTTGATAAAGTGCTTTCCATGAATACATGAGGATCTGAGTTCAGATCCCTAAAATCCATAATAATCTAGGTGCATGCCTTAACCCTGGCACAGTGCTCGGAGATGGGGTGCAAGGCATAGATAGGAGAATCTTTGGGCTTTCTAGCCAGCAAGCCTAGCTGAACTGATGAGCTTTGGTTCAGTGAGAGGCTTTGTTGCAATAAAAAAAAAAATCAGGTGGAGAGTGATATAGAAATACCTGAACTGATTTCTGTCTTCTCCACATTCACATGTACATGCATGTACAGTCATGGATGCACACACACACACACATGTAGCTAGAGTTTTCCTGCCTGGCCCACAGTCAGGATAAATCTCTTTCACCTGCCAGTCCCACAGCCGCTCAGACCCAACCAAGGAAACACAGAGACTTCTATTGCTTATAAACTGTATGGCCGTGGCAGGCTTCTTGCTAACTGTCCTTATATCTTAAATTATCCATTTCCATAAATCTATATCTTGCCACATGGCTCGTGGCTTACCGGCATCTTTACATGCTGCTTGTCCTGGCGGTTGCTGGCTGGCAGGCAGGCAGTGACTCCTTCTGCCTTCCTGCTCTTTTAATTCTCTCTGTTAGTCCCGCCTACTTCCTGCCTAGCCACTGGCCAATCAGTGCTTTATTAGCAACACATTTGCCATACAGAACATCCCACAGCACACACACACACACACACACACACACACACACACACACACACACACCACATACCTACAAACCCCTAATTTATTGTATTTCACAGCAGAATGACAGATACAGAAGAGCACATGTTCATGCTTCCCTTTATAGGAACTCACAACAATAGAAATTAGAATAGTGAAGTTGGGCATGGTGGTGCACGCCTTTCATCACAGCACTGGGAGGCAGGAACAGGTGAATCTCAGAGTTCAAGGCCAGCCTGGTCTACAGAATAAGTTACAGGCCAGCCAGGGCTACACAGAGAAACCCTGTTTAGAGAAACAAAAACAGAAATAGAAACAAAAACTAAACAACACAAAACAAAAACAGGGATTAGATCAGTGGGTACTGACTGGGTTCAGAGATTCTGAAGAAGTCATGAGAATGGTCCTGGAGTGATACAAATATTTTCTATTTTGTTTGAGATGGTGGTGGTACACTATATAAATCTGTCACAAGTCACTGATTTGTATACTTAAGGTATACGTTTCACTGGAAGTAAATTTTATGTCAAGCAAAAAAGGTAAAATATGTCTGGAACAGGGGATCACATGGAAGGACACATCTGTCCTGGGAGTCAGAATACCTGAATTTGTGTCCAGGCATTGTGCCTGGCTGATTTTGTAGTGGTTGCTGGTGTTCACTGACATTTGTTTTCTCTTTTCTCCTACAATATTTCAACCACCTAAATTTTTATCTGAGTACATGTTCATTACAATAAAAATTAAATTACTCAGCTTCCCTTCAAGGGAGGGGATATGTACTTATTTTATCTTTTCTTCTTTCCTATTATAATGCTACCAATGTGACCTGAGGTCCAATATTCATCTTGGGTCATGAGTGAAGATGGGCATGGGGGCTGTCTACCAAGGATGGAGAAATATGACAATGTTTCCACAGTGACTTGCTTTCTTCTCGAGTTCCATACTCTTTCAGATTTTGTTCTTTACAGCTAAAAACTAATCCAAGTGATGTTTTTGACTTCTATTATAAAATTATACATTATGAACCATTAATATTTTATTAATATCACAGGTTTTCTATGATGAGACTATAAATGAAGCAATAGATATTAAAGGACTTTGAAAGTGTACAAGCTACTATCCAAATATAAGGCTTATAAATTACTTTACTAACAAATTCAAATATTGTGGTTGGGCATTTCCATATAGCTTATGAAGTTGCTAATGTTTCACTGCAAGATAATATATTAATACAACTTCTGTATCTCAGAGATAAATTCCAAGAAAATTGTTTCTTTTTGTTTCAATAATTTTATTACTGCTACAGGTTTTGGCTAATTACTTTTACCTTAAATAAACACTACTAGTGATTTATAGCACATGATGTATTTATGTAACATATATTACTACTTTGGCAACATAAATGAGTAATAGCAAGGGTACAAGGAAACCATCAAAGCCCTCTATATATACTTACTCATAGATGAAATATAACTAACTTTAGTTTCTCCAGTCACTTTTAGTGTCTTCAAATATTTACAAGTATAGAAACTATGTCTGGCCATTTATATATAAATCCTTGGATCTACATATTAATCTCCTTAACTCCATATATACCTACATATCTACACATTTACCCATCTTTAAATCCAATGTATATATGTACATCTGTATCTGTATATCACCTTGTCTATGTTGAATAGCACTGTGTTCCAAAGACTAGGCCAGCCCTTACATGACATAGCCATAATATCTAGAAATTTCCATATCCTTCTCCCTCTGAAGGAAGAGCTGCGGTTTGCCCAGAGAGGTGTACTTGGCAGCATTCTCTCTCTCCTGTTGAGTCTACCTCTTCATGGCCTCCCTCTCTGGCCTCTGCTCTTCTGTGGTGGGCTGTGAGATGACTGGCCCTGGAATGTCAACTTTCCATTTAACATAGAATTGGTTAGCAGCTGAAGTCTTGTAGCAGATATTGGGTTTGAGGTTTAGGAGGTGATGGGGCCTTGTTCCGGGCAGCAGAAACAAGCTCCCTCTGGAGTAAAGTGTGAGAAGATGGTCTGTAGGGTACAGACCTAGAGGCAGCTGGCTGAGGCCCAGTGCAAGACTGCATGGGGTTAGTTATGTTGGGTCATGTGGCACTGGTGGCAATGGGCAGAGCTGGTTTGTCAGAGGCCATCGAAGATGTGATGGCAGGAGCTGGCTGGGGTGGATTGAGTGTGGTAGGCTGAGCAGAGTGGGAATGAGCCCTCATAGGGTAAGGTGCAGTGGGCCTGCATGAAGCCAGAGAGAGAAGCTTTCTAGAAACAGGTCTGGCTTGAGGCTTGTCAAGGGCTGGGAAAGGCAGTGGTACTAACTTGACCTTCCCAGATGGGGGCAGCTCATAGTGGGATGGAGACAGATACTCCTTGCAAACACTGCTCTCTGGTCTCTGAGCATTGCCCAGGGTTTTACCAGGGCCTCGGCCATCACAGGGTACATCCTGTAGTGATGTGGTGGCTGGGCCTGTCCTGGGATCTTGGTTGCATCTGAAGTTTAGCAGGAGTTGCCAGTTTTGTCCTCACTCTTTTTCCCCAGTGGATGCTGTGGATATCATTCTATATAAATAAAACACTGATTGGCCAGTGGCCAGGCAGGAAGTATAGGCGGGACAAGGAGAGAGGAGAATTCTGGGAAGTGGAAGGCTGAGTGGGAGAGACACTGCCAGCCACCGCCATGACAAGCAGCATGTGAAGATGCCGGTAAGCCACGAGCCATGTGGCAAGGTATAGATTTATAGAAATGGATTAATTTAAGATATAAGAACATTTAGCAAGAAGCCTGCCACGGCCATACAGTTGTAAGTAATATAAGTCTCTGTGTTTACTTGGTTGGGTCTGAGCGGCTGTGGGACTGGCAGGTGAGAGATTTGTCCTGACTGTGGGCCAGGCAGGAAAACTCTAGCTACAGGTGAAAGATCTGCATGGATGCCAGCATGTGCTTGCTGAGGTGAGTTCGAGGCTTTTAAAAGCTGTCATTACTGAGCTCGGGTGGATTCCTCTTCCTCTTGGTCTTGGGGATGGTGGGCTTCTCTTGTGTCTTGACTCTGTGACTTGATGGCTTCAGCTGCTGTGTTTCACTGAAGTTGTTTTCTCTGCTCCTCTTGGTCCTGTCGTGCCCCTGCACCCTAGCTACCCTGGGCCTGCTGGGTGCAGATTTCTGAGCTTTGCCCTCCAAGTGTTTGTTGTCCATGTTGTCAATAGCCCCTTCACTGGCCCCAGCATTGGCCCCAGCCTCTCCTCCCTCCACCAGGTCCTGGTGCTGGATTTGGGCCTGAAGAACTCCATGAAGCAGATGAGACACTTTCTGGTCTTTCTTGCTCACCTGTTCAGAGAGTCTGATGATGCTGGAGCATTCCAGGGCCTGATCCCTCCTGATAACTGTGGAGTCTTTGGAATGGATTGCTGTGGGATTTTCCCAGTGGTCTAGATCAGTGAGGGAAGTTAAGAGTTGGGGAAGGTGAATATCTGACAGCACTATAGTCATGTCTTCCAAGTCAATGCTTGAGACCATAGCACTCTGCAGAGACCCAGGCTCTCCTAGACCAAGGCTATTGCTTCCCAAGATGGCATTATCAGAAGGTGGCTTCTGCCTTAGTCTCCCAGCATCAGTGTAGTTCAGGGGCTGCTGCATGTTGGGGTGTGTTAAAGGGAGGAGTGATGCACCTTGGTTTTCTTTACTCCCCTCATAGGCATTCAGAGGCTTTGATTGCTCAGCAGTCATCTCTTCCACATTGTTATTCTCTGTTTGTTCCAGGCTTGTAGCTGGAGACAAGGCCAGGAATTCTGAAGGACTGTGAATGAGGGCAGCTAATGACCTGTCCCCATCAACAGGTGGTGTCTTCATCTGGGCATCCTGGATACAGAGGTCAAGACTCTGCAGCAGACAGAGTGTCTGGCCTGAAGGTGTCAATCCAAGGGCCGTCTCCATTCCCATCACCAATCTGCTGGCTTCTTTCAGGTAATGGCATTACTTGTATGCCTGCAGAAGCTTGGATTTTTATGTGGGTTTAGGTATGCAAACCCAGTCCTTCAGTCCTTGAAGACTGATGTCTGGTAGAAAATTGTTTCTTATTTCCTAGTGACCCCATGTCTGGCCCAAACAATTTCCAAATGAGAAAGATAAATGATGCTGGCATCTCTTTGATATCTTTTGTTTATTTAGCATGTACTGTGTGTTTACCATCTTCCATTTATCATGCAGGGTTACATGGGGTATGGTTAGACTTTATTATTAACTTGACTGGATTTAGATTCACATAAGAGACTAGTGAGGCACTTTGAGTTGCATCTTTAAGAGCATTTCCAGAAAGGATTAACTGAAGAGGGAAGGTACCCCTTGATTGTGGGTGACACTACTCTCCAGGCCGGTGACTGGAATCCCACGCTTTCTGCTTTGTTTCTACCCAGAAGTGCAGAACAACCTCTGCCACATGTTCCTCCTGCTGTGATGTTCTGTCCAAATGCAGAGTCAAGCAACTGTGGATGGACTCCTCTGAAACTGTGGACCCAGATAAGTGTTTCCTTTCTTAGGTTGTTTCTGTTATGCATTTTGTCACAGTGATGTGAAAAGTAACTACCATAAATTTTCGTTTCCAAAGAAATGGGGTCACTGCTGCGACTAACCTTAGACATTTGGGCTTTTAGCTGCTGTGGAATAATCCCTTCTGTACACTGTGTGAATTATGCTGTGGTAGGTTTAATAGAGAAGCTGATAGGCTAACAGCTGTACAAGATAAGGGTAGGCTAGAAAACCAGATGAAGGACACTGGGAAGAAGAGCAGAGTCAGAAGATTTTCCAGGAGACACAGGGGGAACAAGCCATGCTGGAGGACAGGTAAAGCCATGAGCTATGTGGCAATACATAGATTAATATAAATAGGTTAATTTAACTTATAAGAGCTAGTTAATAATAAGCCTGAGCTATTAGCTGAGCATTTATAATTTATATTAAGTGTCTGTGTTGGTTATTTGGGAACTGGGGTGGGAAAGAAAAGTCCGCCTACATTCAGCCTTTGGGGCTAGCCTGTGGGAGGACTTTGGAAGAGTTTGGAGATGTAAGCAAAAGAAGCCACAGGATGTTATAACCAAAGCTTTAGTGATTCTGGTGGGACTGCAGAAGACCAGAATGACAATGGAAATGCCTAAAGGCCACACTCATAAGGTTTTAATGAGAGCTAGTATTCTAATGGCAATTGGAATAGAGACCATTTGTATTACATTTTGATGATAAATTTGTGTACAAGAAGTCTTTGCCATGAAACTCTGTGGAGGGTAAAGTTTAAAGGTGATGGCTTCTCTGATCTGGTAGAGGAACTATTAAGGCAGTCCAGCATATAGCCTGGCACAGTTATTATTGCTAGTTGCTTTTAGCAGGTTCATGTGAGAATTGAGAGTAAGAGTTGAAAAAAAAAACCAAACAACTGCAGTAGTACGGTTGAGAAAGTAAGTGAATGAATGAGTGAAGGGGTGATTGATACTTTTTTTCAGAGGAAATTTACTCCATCTTTCATGATCATGACCACTGTCATCATTGAGGGAGAGACAGAGTTTATAGAAATGGAAGTGATTTTTAAAATATAGGTATTGAACATGAATATGAGAATTGGAAGATTCAATGGAGAGAATCTAGGCTAACTGTTAATTCATGTAGGAGTAGAAATGGGAAAATGAGAGGTAGGGAGGTGAAAATGGGATGGTTATAGGAAAATAGTTTACTGCTGAACAAGAGTTAATGTTCAGGTCCAGTCCTGTTTCTTTTTCTTTCTTTTCTTTCTTTTCTTTCTTTTCTTTCTTTCTTTCTTTCTTTCTTTCTTTCTTTCTTCCTTCCTTCCTTCCTTCCTTCCTTCCTTCCTTTCTTTCTTTCTTTCTTTCTTTCTTTCTTTCTTTCTTTCTTTCTTTCGGTTTTTCAAGACAGGGTTTCTCTGTGTAGCTTTGCACCTTTCCTGGATCTCGCTCTGTAGACTAGGCTGGCCTCAAACTCATAAAGATCCACCTGGCTTTGCCTCCCGAGTGCTGGGATTAAAGGCGTGCACCACCAACACCCGGCGACTGTTTCTCTTATCTACTATCTTTTAAATATATTTTCAGTAGGCAAGGGTGAGAAAAATGTGTTCTACTTGGAGAGATCACGAATATAGGGGACATACCTAAACATAATAAAGGCAATTTACAGCAAGCCAACAGCCAACATCAAAGTAAATGGAGAGAAACTCAAAGTTATTCCACTAAAATCAGGAACAAGACAAGGCTGTCCATTCTCCCCATACTTATTCAATATAGTACTTGAAGTTCTAGCCAGAGCAATAAGACAACATAAGGAGATCAAGGGAATAAAAATGGGAAAGGAAGAAGTCAAGCTTTCACTACTTGCAGATGACATAATAGTATACATAAGTGACCCCAAAAATTTGACCAAGGAACTCATACAGCTTACAAACACCTTCAGTAATATAGCAGGATACAAGATTAACTCAAAAAAATTAGTAGCCCTCCTGTATACAAATGAAAAATGGACTGAGAAAGAAATCAGAGAAATATCACCCTTACAATAGCCACAAATGATGTAAAATACCTTGGGGTAACTCTAAGTAAGTGAAGGACCTGTATGACAAGAACTTTGGGTCCCTGAGGAAAGAAATTGAAGAAGATGTCAGAAAATGGAATGATCTCCCATGCTCAAGGGTAGGTAGGAATAACATAGTGAAAATGGCCATCTTACCAAAAGCAATCTACAGATTCAATGCAATCCCCATCAAAATACCAACACAGTTCTTCACAGACTTGGAAAGAACAATACCCAACTTTATATGGAAAAACAAAAAACCTAGGATAGCTAAAAGAATCCTGTATAATAAAGCAACCTCAGGAGGCATCATGATCCCTGACCTCAAGCACTACTATAGAGCTATAGTAATAAAAACAGCTTGATACTGGCATAAAAACCAACATGTGGACCAATGGAATCGAATTGAAGACCCTGACATTAATCCACATAACTATGATCATATGATTTTCAAAAAAGAAGCCAAAACTGTACCATGGAAAAAAAGAAAGCATCTTCAACAAATGGTGCTGGCATAACTCGATGTCAACATGCAGAAGATTGCAAATAGATCCATATCTGTTGCCATGCACAAAACTCAAGTCCAAGTGGATCAAAGACCTCAACATAAATCCAGTTACTCTGATCTTGATAGAAGAGAAAGTAGGAAGTAGTCTTGAACACATTGGCACAGAAGACCACTTCCTAAATAAAACACCAGTAGCACAGACACTGAGAGGAACAATTAATAAATGGGACCTCTTGAAACTGAGAAGCTTTTGTAGAGCAAAGGACACGGTCAATAAGACAAAATGACAGCCTACAGAATGGGAAAAGATCTTCACCAACCCCACATCTGAAAGAGGGCTGATATCCAGAATATATAAAGAACTCAAGAAATTACACATCAAAATACCCAACAGTCCAATTAAAAAATGGGCTACAGAGCTAAATAGAGAATTCTCAACAGAAGCTCAAATGGCTGAAAGACATCTAAGGAATTGCTCAACATCCTTAATCATCAGGGAAGTGCAAATCAAAACGACTCTGAGATACCATCTTACAACTGTCAGAATGGCTAAGATCAAAAACACTGAAGACAGCTTATGTTGGAGAGGATGTGGAACAAGGGGAACACTCCTCCACTGTTGGTGGGAATGCAAACTTGTACAGCCACTTTGGAAATCAATATGGTACTTTCTTAGAAAATTGGGAATCAACCTCCCTCAAGACCCAGCTATATCACTCTTGGGCATATACCCAAGGAATACTCAATCATACCACAAGGACTCATGCTCAACTATGTTCATAGCAGAATTATTTGTAATATCCAGAACCTGGAAACAACCTAGATGCCCTTCAACTGAAGAATGGATAAATAAAATGTGGTACATATACAGGATGGAGTACTACTCAGCAGAGAAAAACAATGACATCATGAGGTTTGCAGGCAAATGGATGGAACTAGAAAATATCATCCTGAGGTAACCCAGACTCAGAAAGACAAACATGGTATGTACTCACTCATAAGTGGATACTAAATGTAAAGCAAAGGATAACCAGACTGCAACTCAGAAATCCAGGGAGGCTACCTAGTAAAGAGGACCCTAAGAAAGACACAGGGATCACCCAACGACAGAGAAATGGATGAGATCTATATGAGCAAACTGGGGGTGGGGAGGTAATGAAGGGCAAGGGTCGAGGGAAAGAGAGCTTAGGGGAGTGGGAGATCCCAGCTGGATCAAGAACAGAGAGGGAAAACAAGGAAAGAGACACCATGATAAATGAAGACCCCCATTGGAATAGGAAGAAGCAAAGTGCTAGAGAGATCCCCAGAAATCCACAAAGATACCCCCACAACAGACTACTGGCAATGGTTGAGAGAAAGCCCGAACTGACCTACTCTGGTGATTGGATGGCCAAAAACCCTAACTGTCGTGCTAGAACTCTTATCCAGTGACTGATGGAAACAGATGCAGAGATCTACGGCCAAACCCCAGGTGGAGCTCCAGGAGTCCAATTAATGAGAGAGAGGAGGGATTATATGAGCAAGAGATATAGAGACCATGATTGGAAAAAGCACAGGGACAAATAGCCAAACTAGCAGAAACACATGAACTACGAACCAATAGCTGAGGAGCCCCCATGGAACTGGA
>CABHPP010111906.1:0-11485 GCA_902168425.1 Peromyscus attwateri | reverse complement strand
GTATTATACAAAGCTTTCATTGAGGTTCCAAGCTGTAGTCACTATTGAGGAACTAGAGCTCTGGAGGAGATCAGCATGGATTTGAAGTCTGGCTTGGTTGCATATTTATGGAGCCTCTGTTTACTCATCTGTAAGATGGGGATAAAAGTACTTCCCGGGGATACTGTGGGAATTAAAGGAAGTAGCAGATAGCAGGGCATTTGCAAACAGCTAGAGTTCCCTAAGTCAGTCGGAGAAGAGCAGGCCTTTATGTGTTTACTTCACCAGAACACACGGCAGGAAGCTGTGTCTGGTTCGCGGTTGGCACTTCAAAAACCATAAATGAATGAATGTACCCGTTATTATTGCAGACAACGATGTGATGAGTACATATGAGGTACCATGAAGACAAGGCTTTCCTTTTGACTCATTGTAATGGTGGAGCCATCCAGTGGGAAGCTGAGCAGAGGGGGTGGGGCTGGTAGAGGCTGAGGGAGTCGGGGAGGAGCAGCAGCCCAGTTCCTTGTCTGGAGTACCCTGTGTCTCCTATGGCCAAGCTGGTCCTCAGATGATTCTTTTCCATGGGTCGCCTAATTTTTCCCATTTATTAAATTATAGCCATGGGAGGGAGGCATTGGACGTCGATGTGAGCAGACTTTTCAGAGACGCCAATGCAGTGGACTCTACTTGGTGGGGTCAGCTGGTGAGTCCGCTGTTGGGGTTCCTGGGAATCTA
Source organism: Peromyscus attwateri (assembly GCA_902168425.1). Taxonomy (NCBI): domain Eukaryota; kingdom Metazoa; phylum Chordata; class Mammalia; order Rodentia; family Cricetidae; genus Peromyscus; species Peromyscus attwateri. The sequence goes on along the minus strand of CABHPP010111906.1, from coordinate 10,771 downwards.
ATTACCCTGGAAGGAATTCTGGAGAATATTGCTTTATTCACTGGCACCTCCTTTGTAGGTTCTGCAGCTTGGAGGTCTAGAGAGGGAGTGTGTGGTACAGCTGCCACGTACTTGAGCATCTATTTTATTTTATTATTTTAATTTGTAAAGCTGGGATTGAACCCAGGGTCTTGTGTATCCTAGGCAGATAGCCAGGGTCTCTGACCTGGACAGAGGAAGAATCCTAAATAGGGGAGGGGCTACCTCGGGAGCCTCACTGTTGGCATCTGTGAGGGAGGAAAATGATGTGATTGGTGCCACCTGTCAGGCTGGTGTGACACAACCTGTCATCTCGGTTGTCCAAAACTCTTCAGGAGAGGGCTGGATGGGGTGGGGAATCTGTGTTTTGACATTATTATAACATAATCTTATATACGCAGTGTACTCTTTTATTTTTAAGTAAAAATGATTTTGCACCATGTACCATGAGAGGCAGTAGGGTTATAGGAATTTGCTGGGAACCCATTTCCATTCCAGTCCCACGCTGCTCTTCCAGTATGCTCTGGTCCAAGAATGCCAACAGTACACATAGACACAAAGCTCCGGCTCCATAGGCACCCACTCTAATGTTGCCACCCATGTTTCCATTGCTGAATTGTTCTTAATGTCACCTCTGAGCATGCTGTCAGTGGGGAGGAGACAGAGACAGAGCTTCACATTGTCACCCTGAATAACTTTAAGAGTCCCTTTCATCTCTTAGGAACCTCCACTCAGGCTCAACTGGGATTTGTGGCTTTAGTGCCAAACAGCATTTCAGGCATAGCCAGTTTGAAGGAGCGTCGGAGATCTTTTTAAAGACATCCGAGGCTTGGACCTGAGGGGTAGGGAGGAGAGGTGCTCAGAAAGAAAGTCACACCCAAGTGTGGGTGTGGGCTCCTCAGGGGAGAGTAACAGTGAATTGTCCTAGCATTAATCATACGTACATGTGGTTCTCAAGGTACCTCTCAGAAGATGGCTAAGTTTCCCTCCCCCTTTTTGCTTTCTCTTTTGACAAGAGGGGACTATAGTGCCACTCCAGAGGTTCCTCAGTTGGAGTTATAATCTGATAAGGTAAATCTAGATGCCTCTAAAGTTGTTCAAGGGGTTTCTCGTACATGCCCCTTCCCTGTAGAATGGGTTTCTGATGGGATTCCTCGAAAATTTCAGGTTTATAGTTCAGAAGAAAGACAGCTATTAGTTGTGGTGGAATTCTTGCTTTTTTTTTTAAAAAAAAATTTCTGGTGAGAGGCTTCAGCCAACTTCCTGGGTGTCATGGTTAGCTTCAGCTATCAACTTGACACAGAGTTACCTGGAAAGAGGGAACCACAACTGAAGAATTGCCCTGATCATGGCCCGTGGCCATGACTATGCGGCATTTTCTTAATTGCTATTTGATGGAGGAGGGGCCAGCCTGCTGTAGGTGGTGCCATCCCCACGCAGGCAGACCTGGGCTATTTAAGAATGCAAAGGCAAGGGGCTGGAGAGATGGCTCAGTGGTTAAGAGCACTGGCTGCTCTGCCAGAGGTCCTGAGTAACGAATTCCCCCCAAGTGCCTGCCTTGAGGAGACTTCTATCAGGGTCCAGAGCAGATTTTACAAGCGGCTAAGGATACTAATCTGAGGGATATCAATGAATCTAAGCACACTGAGTTAATCTGTAGTCCATTCACTTTATTCTTCTAGGTCAATTCTATCTACACAGTTTCAGCCCTGTCCACACACTCAGCTCCTCTCTGTGCCCAGTTTTCCTGTCCTCAAAGTTTTAGTAAGCTCTTATGCTTTTGACCTGATCTTCGTCCTCCGTTCCTTTGTCCTCCATCTATATCCTTCCTGGCTCCTTTCCCCTGGCCCTGATAAGCTCTATAAGAGATCTGCTTTACCCTCCACTGAACCTCTGACCTCCTCTCCTCTCTCTGTGTCCGCCTCTGGAATTCTGCTCCAGTCCTTACTGTACCTGGTTATGTAAAAAGCCCTATTGTCCTCAGTCAGTCTCTCTGCCATGCCTCTAGGCCTGAAGGAAGGGGATGGTTTGAGCTTCCTCTGCACAAGAAGCAAAGCTATGCATCTACAGCCTGCTTGTCTCCTAGGCTCAGCCGGAGAGTTAGTTACCTAGAGGTTCAGCATCTGAGAAGCTTAGCTGTTTGCCAAATGGTCTGTAGTGTTTGGGCACACAAGAATTTCATAGCAGAAGACACCTGAAATACTAAAAACTGGATAACACCAAATATTCCATGATAATTGGCTTCCCATTTCACAGACCCTTGCCCAGTCAAAGTATAGCATTAATACACAGCAGAATCTCTATAATATATTCTCGAGGCCCGCAAGACCTGTGTTCCATTTGCAGCAACCATATGGTGGCTCACAACCATCTATAATGAGATCTGGTGCTCTCTTCTGGTGCTCAGGCGTACATGCATGCAGAACCCCGTCTACATAATAAATAAATAAATCTTAAAAAAAAAAACCCGCAAAGGCTAAACAAGGACATAAAGCACTAACTCCACAGGCACTCACTCTAATGAGCAAGCCAAAGAGAGCAAGCCAGGAGGCAGCTGTCCTCCATGGTTCCTGCGTGAGCTCCTGCACTGGCATCCCTTGATGATAGACTGTAACCAATTGCCAAATAAACCGTTTCCTCCCCAAGTTGCTTTTGGTCACAGCAACAGGAAGCAAAGTAGGACACCAGGGAAGGAATTTCTTTCCCTTCTCATGTCTCCATAATTGTCCTTGTCTTCTGACTCCGTGTCCTGACTGAGGACAATGAGGTAGATGAAAAGATGCCTAACTGGGATATTACAATAATGGTCTTGGAGACGTTCAGACAGGTCCATTCTGGAGCATCTTTGCAGCCACAAAATCCCTGCACTGTTATTACGCTGCCTAGCTAGTAACTAGTGAGATTTTTTTTTCTTTTTTAAAAAAAGACACGTAGCTGGGTGGTGGTGGCGCACACCTTTAATCTCAGCACTTGGGGGGCAGAGGCAGGTGGATATCTGAGTTGAGGTCAGCCCGGTCTACAGAGTGAATTCTAGGACAGCCAAGGTTACACAGAGAAACGCTGTCGTGAAAAACCAATAAAATAAAATTTGAAAAATTTAAAATTAAAAATAAGGAGAAAGACGTGCAACTGCAAGTGAAATAGTGCTTACTAGGGCTTGGAGAGGGTACTGGCGAAGATGGGGGGGAGGGGAAGAGGGATTGTTGGAGAGGATCCAGTCACCTCATGTGACCTATGGAAGTACTCCACTTAGTATTGCTAACACAGATATTAACATAGACGGTAACACAGTTTTAATAAAAACAAAGCACAGAACTGGTGAGTCTCTTCTCCTCCTGGGGACAGTGTGTGTTTGGGACATTCCTTCAATGGTGTAGGAAGGTTATCACCTGGTGCCGGGCTTGGTGCCTGTGCAGGGTCATTATCAGCCACAGTGAAAGAGTAAGACCTTGTCAGACTCTTCTTATCAAAATCTACACTATGCACAACCCCAGTCCCCTCAAGAGACTGCGAGAGTATCTAATTCTCACTGACTGTTTTTGCAACTAGTCCCAGAGGAAAGGCATACTGTAAGGCAAAGTAGTAAGGCAAAGCAGACTACCTCTGATGTTTTCTCAGGAAATTCCAGACAGCTTAAATGACAGCTCTCCGGGTGGAGCTTTGGAAGTCTTCCAGCCTGGTAGCCCTCCAGAGGCTGCAGGCCCAGGTTTTCACCAGGAGTGCTGGCTCCCAGTTTTCCAAGGTACCAGGAAGGTCAGGAAAAAAGGTGCTAAGAATAAGCACCATTTAAACACTGGAGGGCATGGTGTCATTAACAAAGGCAGCCATTTCTGGGGCTAAATGCTTTCTCAGCGGTTAGAAACTTCTGGTTACTTAGAGTTCTGAGTTAATAGGTATAGTTGCTATGTTTTACTTAATAGTTAAAAATTGAAAGACAGCAACTGTATTTTTAGGTTAAGAAGCTAGAAACAAAAAGGAAAAATGCAATAAAAATAGCAAGAGCAGGTTCAGGTACAGGCCCCGTGGCCGGATGCTTGCTTAGCATGCACAAGGCACTAACTTGGATTTCCAGTAATGCACAAGTGGGATGGGGGAGAGAAAATAAATTAAAAAATAGAAGAAACTGAATAAAAGACATCAAGTGGAGGTCTGATGTGGTATCCTGCACCTGCAATCCCAGCACTTGGGGAGCTAAGGCAGGGGGATTGCTTACGCTGTAGTTTCCCTTCTCAAGTGGAGAAATTAGTAAGGCCATTTTATCTGGCATGAACATTGTGGAGGGCTGGGATTGTTTTTAGACACACCTAAGCTCTGAGGAAATCTTTTGTATCTGATCAGTGATTGTTTCCTGAGATTTATGGAGCTTTTTTCTGAGGGAGTTTTATGGCCTTCGCATGACTTCAGACACAAGACGTTCCTGGCCAACCTGGAATTCTTGTATTATTGAGAGCACCTGCACGTTGTGCACAGTAAGGGACTGAGAAGTGTGGGTCATGTGTCCGTTCAGGCAGCACACAGATCGGGTCAGAGGCTGTGGTATGGGAAGCTTGACGTACCCTAAAAATAACTTTTGTGTAGCAATCAATAAATACACTTCTGCAGAGCTGCTCGGGGTTCAGTCCTTTGAAGTCTCAGAAGTTCCCCCTGCTGCTGCAAAGCCTTCATCCTCAAGGGTCTCTCTTCGGTCGTCCCGTGTAACTCAGTTTACCAACACCCGCTACTGTTGATTTTTGTGTTTCCCTCACTCCTTCACATTGGAGTTCCACTGTACAAAAGTGATTCCTTTCTCCACTTCATTGGGGGGAAAAAGATATTTCTATTTTTGAGTATGAGTGTATGTCTTGCACCATGTGCATTCAGTACCGGTGGAAGCCAGAGGAGGGCATCGGATCCCTCGGAACTGGAGATGGTTATGGGTGCTTGGGATAAACCTGGGTCTTCTGGAAGAGCAGCAAGCGCTCTTAGCCCCTGTGCCCTCTCTCCAGCCCCCACTTATTTATTTAACCATCCCAAGCACCACATCCAGATTTTATGTGGAAGCTGAAGACCCAAACTCAGTGAGCCATCTCCTAAACCTTCCATCATGGTTTTTGAAATGAGATTGCTCACTAACCTGGAACTCACCCATCTGGCTGGTCTGGCTGGCCACTGAGCTCCCAGGGATTTGCCTGCCTCTGTCTCCCCAGCATACACTACCACACTTGACTTGTTCCGGATGAGCTCTGAGGATGGAGCTCAGTCTTCTCTTATTTTTCTTGATCTTTATAACAATAACAAACACTGGCCCAATATTTTATAGAACATGTCTTGGCTTGTGTGTGGGTGGTGGTGGTGGTGGTGGTTGATGTGTGTGTGTGTGTGTGTGTGTGTGTGTGTGTGTGTGTGTATGTTCAAACTGGTTATATGATTTTGGAAAGAAAACAACAGAAGTGAGGTGATCTTGGTGCAGCATCATGGGGGTTACATGAAAGCCACATGAATTCTCTGTGTTTCATCATTTGGTTTGATAGACCCCAGACCCAGGGTACTATCTTCTCGAGTGGGTGCCCCAAGAACCCAGACTCCAGTCCAGTTGATGCAACAGCACAAGGTTTAATGAAGCGACTGTACAGAAGGGCAAACTCAGCTCCAAAGAGCAAGAGTCGCATCTCCCCATAGTCACATAGGTGCTTTTAAAGGAAAAAACCACAAAAGCCACAATATTACAATTTCCATACAATCACAGAGTGATCACAGAGGGGGTACAGTTACGTCAGTACCTGTACAGGAAGAATTGGCACATTCTTCCTGAAACCTCAAGGGGGGTATCAGGGTGGGAGTGGAGTCTACACAAAGGTCACAGTGGTCCTTCCTGGAACACTTGCAATTATCCCAGTCACAGTTGAGCACATCTCTTAACAGAAATCTCTTTACATTGTTACATTGTTGCAGGGATGATTGAATAATGGTTGAGTCAGCTTGCCCTGGGAACTAGATTTTTAGTTCCTCATTTCCTGGGGCTTGGGGGTGTAAGCCTGAAGGGTTAGGGTCTTTCAGGTTAAGCTATTTCCCATGTTCATCCTTAGTGAACTTACTTATTTTCCCGTTTCTCTCTCTCTCTCTCTCTCTCTCTCTCTCTCTCTCTCTCTCTCTCTCTCTCTCTCTCTCTCTGTGTGTGTGTGTACATAGTGAGTGTTTTTCTTTGATTGCTCTCCGTCTGTATTTTTTTAGGACAAGGTCTCCCACTGAACCTGAAGTTCGTCAGTTCAGCTAGGCTAGCTGCTAATGTTCCTCAGGCATCCACTTGTCTCCACCTCCCTCCTCATTGCTGGGTGTGATGACTATTCTTGGTTGTCAATTGGACTATGTCTGAAATTAACTGAAACCAAATGGCTGGGCACACCTGTGAAGGATATTTCTCCTCCTCCTCCTCCTCCTCCTCCTCCTCCTCCTCCTCCTCCTCCTTCTATTTTTGTTATTTTTGGGACAGGGTTTCTCTGTGTAGCTTTGCACCTTTCCTGGAACTCACTCTGTAGCCCAAGCTGGCCTTGAACTCACAGAGATCTGCCTGCCTCTGCCTCCCAAGTGCTGGGATTAAAGGTGTGCGCCACCACCGCCCAGTGGGATATTTCTTCTTAATTAAATCATTTGAAGTGGGAAGACCCACTTCTAATCCAGATCTTTGAGGTGGGAAGATCCACCTTTAATGTGGGCCACACCTTCAGCTGGCAGCCTGTAGAAAGGGCTTGGAAGAAGCCTGCTTGCTCTTGCTCTCACTGGAAAGTCCATTCCTTCCCTGGCATTAGAGCCCACTTCTCTGGGATTCCAGTGTGTACTGAAGGCCAGCTGAGACACCCCGTCTCATGGACTGAACAACTATTGGATTCTTGGACTTTCCCTTGGTAGACAGCTATTGTTGGACTAGCTAGATCATAGCCTGTAAGCCATTCTAGTAAATCTCCTTTACACACACACACACACACACACACACACACACACACACACGTTCTCTCTATAGGATGTGTACATATATAGAATGTGTACATATATAGAATGTATATATATATGTATATATATATATATTCACTCTATAAGTTCTGTTCTGGAGAGCACTGGGGTTACGGGTGTGTGTGCCTCCACATCCAGCTTCTCACGTGGATTCTGGGGATCCGAACTCAGGTCCTCACACTTGTGTAGCAGACACTCTACAATGGAGCCGTCTCCCTGGCCCCCCTGTTCCTTTCTTTGTAAGCAAGTTGTCTTAAAGAAAAGGTAGCTCTACCTGTTAGAGGCCATGTTATCATTTCTTCTGTAAGAGTTCTCGCCCATCCCGTATCATGTGTGGGGTCATGTATTTACATCGGTGTGGAGTGATATGTTCAGTGTGTGGTGTCACATGGAGTGATATGTTCAGTGTGTGGTGTCACATGGAGTGATGTGCTCAGTGTGTGGTGTCACATGGAGTGATGTGCTCAGTGTGTGGTGTCCAGTATGGAGTGATGTGTTCAGTGTGTGGGGTCACGTATTTACATCGGCGTGGAGTGATGTGTTCAGTGTGTGCGTTCAGTTGTATTCTACTACCAAAGCCATTAATTTACTAATCACTTTCTTCCAGTGTTGGTTATTTCGAGATCCTTTAGCTTATCTTGTGTCCTTTGTCATGAATTTATATTTTGGGGGCACACCTTCTTTCTGGCATCATATGCTCAGGCTCCTTTTGTACTTCTCTGGTCAGATTCTAGAGGAGCCATATCTCCAAGGGGCCAGGTCCATTTTGTTGCTGTGTCACAGATGCAGCTAGGCAGTCTGCGGGGCCCACTCTATAGGTGAAGGTGCTTGCAGTGCGGGCCTGATGGTACAAGTTCAATCTCCAGAACCCACCTAAGTGTGAACGGGAAGACCTGACTCCAAAACCTTGTCCTCTGACCTCTACATGTATGCCATGGCAAACACCCACCCCCATATACACATCATGCACACACACACACACACTAATAAATGAAAGATTTTAAAGTTATCCTCACAAATTTATTCTATTCTTTTAATTTTTGATTGACAGACAACTTTGCATAAGTGGGTGGTACAGTGTGAGCAAACACATGTGTACATTGAGTGAGAGGCAAGTCAGAATGATGACAGGGAGATGTGGTAAATGTGTGCCAGTGTTTTGCTCCTAGGTTATATATTCAGGTCTTACATTAAAATCATTAATCCATTTCCATAACCTTAGATATAAGATAATAGTCCAGTTCCATTATTTAGATATAAGATAAGGGTCCATATTCTGCCACTGTCCTCTGGACCATTTGTTCAAAATAATGTTCTCTCCCCAATGTGCATCCTTGTCAAAGGTCAGCTGAACATGCTCATATATATACATGCTCATATATGTACATGTTCATATATATACATGCTCATATATATATAGCTGAATATATCTGTATTTTTGTTAGTGTATATATGTTTCTTATTCTTTCAAAATCATAATGTCCCAGTTATTATAGCTCTGTAATAACTGAAATCAGGAAGTTTAATGCTTATAGCCTCATTGTGTCTCAAGTTTGCTTTGCCTGTTGAAGGCCTGGCTTAGTCCATTTGAACTGTTATACATGAAGATCACAGACTGGATAGTTAATAAGGAATAGAGATGTGTTTTCTCATTATTTTTGGATTGTGGGAATTCCAAGACTAAGGCACTGATACCTGATGAAGGTCTTCTTGATGTGTAAAACCTGAGTTTGTATCACAAAGGAAGAGCCTTCATTGACTGATAATTTCTCCTCCTCCTCCTCCTCTTCTACACGACAGGGTCTCGTGTAGCCTAGGTTGGCCTTATACTCACTCTGCGGCTAAATCTGGCTTTGCATCTTTCTGACTCCACCTCCAAAGTGCTGAGGTTCTAGATGTGCTTGCTCCCTCCTAACACTGTCAGGGTAGCAGCCCCTGCACTTAGCAGGACACCCTCAAACAGAAGTGGTGTCTTTTAATGGAGGATTTTTAGATTTTCAAACATATTTCTGTTAAAAAAAAAGCTATCGATTTTTATAGGATTTTCATTATATTTGTAGATCATAGTGTATAGCATGGTGATTCATGATAATAATAGTTTACATACCTAGTTAATGAAATATAGGCCACCCTGACTAGTGATGTATAAAAAGTGTTGTAAATTCTTACATATAATATGTAAGCTACTCTGTGTTGTAATGATTGAGTCTTCCTTCTGACCACAACTATTATGATCAATCCACGTGAGTCTATTAAATGGGTAACAGAATTTATTAAGATATACATTGAGGAAATACACTCACGAATACAGAACGGAGTAGACAGCTGAAGTCGTCCTCTGATCTGACGGGGAGTGAATCCAGGCAGGAGCAGGGAGAAGGGGGATGTGACCCTTCTCCAACTCCTCATAAGCGGTCACGTACAACATCAGGAAGCACCGCCTCTTTTGGGCCTTATAGCCCAAGCTCATGGGTAGAGCAAATACCACCACAGGCAACTAAAATTATTAGTAACTTGTATTATTTCAGAATTACATAAGCTTGAGTGGTAGACTGTAGATGTAACCAACCGTCTTATTAAATAAGAAACACAGAGCCAATGTAAAGACAAAAGCCCAAGAGGTCAGAGCTAAGAGCCTTACCCGCCTGCTTCCAGCTAGCCTCTTCTGCCAAGAGACCTCTCCGAAAAGGGAGCTACTTCCTGTGCGTTTGTCTTATAAAGACTTCCTGTTCTACCTTCTCATTGGTTGTAAACCCAACCACATGACCGTCTCGTCACTGCATGTCTGTGGTCACTCCAGGTCTTCTATGGTTGGTATTGAGATTAAGGGCGTGTGTCTCCAATGCTGGCTGTATCCTTGAACACACAGAGATCTACCTAGTTCTGCTTACCAAGTGCTGGGATTAAAGGCGTGTGCCTCCTTAAGCAAATCCTACCGGCGTGCACCACCACAACCGGCTTTCGCTATGGCTTGCTAATAGCTCTGACCCCCAGGCAACTTTATTTATTAACATACAAATAAAATCACATTTCAGCACAAATAAAATACCACTATAGTAGACTGTGTACTTTTTGATGCATGTACCAAAAATAGGTTTAACAGAGAAAATGTTCCTATGTCTATATTTTTATCTAACCCAGAGATCATGTATGGTATGCCATGATTGATTACCCTGAAGCCAATGTGCTAGTTCATGTTAAGGAAACTTGTTCACCACAAAATAATTGAACATTTACTGTCCACCCTGCATGGCTTTCAAAAAGCTAATTATACGTTGTTCAGTGCTAATGAACACCAAAGGACTGAGTGTGGCATAGCCACCAGACACAAACATCTGGACACAACGGTGAGTTGGGTCGTTATCCCACATGTTTCTCGAGGAGGAGGCAATGCAGTCCAAACAGTACATGACTGCAAATAAGCTCAGCAGCAACAGGATGGTACAGATGGCCCTCTGCTCTGGAGATGCTCTCAGGGAAGGGCTGGTGCCATGAAGGTGCTGACAGCGCCTCTTGTGTCTGCACAAGACACTTACCATGTACACACTTGAAAGCACCATGAGCCCTACGAGAACGGCATCCCGGAAGACAGCCAGTACACAAAGTAAGTATCTGGTCAAGTCACTAAAGGGCCGGAGAGAACAGGACTTAGTGACCAGTATAAGAGTGTGCGAAGTCACGTTGGGGGTGGCAACAATGGAGTTCATGGAACCACTAATGGACATACAGAAGGTCCACAGGGAAAGAAAGCAGCATGAGTTGTGAC
>CABHPP010111904.1:39729-55313 GCA_902168425.1 Peromyscus attwateri | reverse complement strand
GCACCATTCCCTAGGCAAGGGATCTTGAACTAAAGTAAGATGAGCACATGTATTTATGTAGTCATTCACTGTTCTCTGCTTTGTATTATAGATGGAATATGACTAGCTTTCTCAAGTTCCTGCTACCTTGACATCCCTGATATGATGGGCTGTCACATGGAATTGTGATCTATAATAAGTCATTGGTTCTGTAAATTTCTTTTGTCAGGGTATTTTAATCACAACAGGGAGAAAAACTAAGAAGCTAAGTCAATGAAAATTTTGTATTCTAAAGAGACATTTTTTAAGTAGGAAAAAGAAGTTATCTTATTGCACTTGAACCATCCTAAAGTTAATCCTTTCCTTTGAAAAGTGCAATCTTACCACAATTTCAATTATCTTGTTTGTAAGATGCCAAGCAAAAAAAAAAAAAAATGAATGATGTCATAATGAACTGACTGCAAACTTCGTAAGAAGTTATTTTTTAATGGGAAGATAGATTTTAAAATATCACTGTGTACCTTTGAACACATCACTGTGTAACTAGCAAGAGAGAAGTTGGCACTCAAAAAAGAATAAGTTACCAATTGTCCCAGTTAATTAGAATTAGAAAGCTTAGCATCCGGGGCTGATCAGGTCCACCTTGTTCTAAAACTCAGGGTTGTGTATGTGACTTGTTTGGACCGATAAAAAAATGATTACATATAAGATACCTCAGTGCTGGGTGAAAACTTTACCAGTCCTATGTGATTGTATGTTCTTCTCTTCCAACTGCCTGAGAGCAATGTTCCAGGTAGAGGCTATTCCATCAGTAAACATCTCTAAAGGATAAGGCAGGGGATCAGAGTGCTCCCTCAGCCCATACCAGATACTTTATTTCTAAGTTGTGAAGATGTGAGGTGTTTTGTTTCATTTATGTACAATCCAAGTCCATGACAAAATTTTGCACACAATTCAAAAATCTAAGTTTTCCTAAAACTATCTACCTCTGTGTGTGTGTGTGTGTGTATACATGTATACACATGCTATATGTAAATGACTTATAAGACTAGAGGAATGTCCATTATAGAATCTTGCCTCTTTCCCTATAATCCATTTGTGGCGGAATGTGGGATAGTTATGTTAAACATAATTATGACTTGATTATTGTTTTCATTTGGAAGTTAAGCACAATATAAGAAGATATGATTGTGTGTCAATTTGACAAGAAGTGGACTTCTGATGAATACTCTTGCTTGTCAACTTGACTACATTTGGAAGTAACCAAGACCCAAGCAACTTGGCATTCCTGTGAAAGATTTTTCTTGGTTGGATTATTTGAGCTGGAAGACCCAGGGTAAACCTGCATCATTTGAAATCAGAAGATCCACCTCAAATCTGAGCCACACCTTCTGGTGGTAGCCCATATGAAAAGAACATAGAAGAAGGAAGCTGTGTTTTCTGTCTGCTTGCCCTTGCTCTCACTGGCAACTTCTTCTATCCTGAGGTATCTTTCCCTGGTGTTAGAACCTACTTCTTTGGAATTCTAACATAAACTGAAAACTTCCAACTGCATAGGACCTTGCTGAGACTCCAGCACCAGATTGGGACTGCTAAGACATTCAGTCTCATGGCCTGAACTCTCACTAGATCTTTGGCCTTTCTGTCAAGAGACAGCCGTTGCTGGACTACTCAGACCACAGCCTGTAAGCCACTCTAAAAACCACATATATGTGTATTTCATTCTATTAGTTCTGTTCCTTAGAGAACCCTGACTAATACAATAGGTATACAATAATTTCAAAAGAAACATGGACATGATGAGCACATGACTTGACAAGCATAACCTAGAAAAGCAAGTCCTGGCACAATAATGCCTCAGTCTTAATGGTCACCTCATCTTGGTTTGTGACTTATAATCAGCTCATCCCACTAAGTCCCTTACCCAGACCTAATGCCATCATCTGTCAGCTAAAAACATCATTACACCATCTTAGCTTCATCAAATGACTTTCTTCTAAGATGAGAAAAGCAAAGGGAAGCATTTTTATTTGGCCCATCTTGCTGCTCTAGAGCCATGCATGTATCACATAAATTACTCCACCCCGAACACCTGAGAAAATGAGGGGAGAAAGGTGACAGTCTGGATGGAGGAGACCCAATGGATCTGAAACTCTTCTCTCTCACACCACCATTTAATATTTATTGCCTTTCTATATTCTGCTCTTTTAAAAATATTATGTGCTTTTCCCATTTCAGTATGTTACAGAAATGTATGGTATTTAGTTTTAAACTAAGTATGCAAATGAAGGTATATTGATCATTAAGTTAAATCTCAACAAATGTTTTCACTTTAACGATACTTGTGTAAGTAATCTGCAATCTTCAGCAACTCTTAAAGCAATAATTGAATGTTTCAAGTTACAAACCAATGGAATAGAACATAAAATTCCCTATCATGTTTTGATTATTTTAAAAGAAGATGGCTAAGGGGCACTAGCTCCTCATGTTTAGAAACTAACAGAATCATGGTGTGTGTGGACCCTGTGCAGAAAGGATCTGCTATTTTTACATGTTACCCTCCCGACACCTTCCTACCATACCACATCCCCATCCCCTCACCAACTTCCTGGAAGTTAGGCAAAGAATATCCGTGAAAAATACTAATCTCATGGTAAGTAATAGAGTAATAGTTATTTTGCCTCTGAAACTCAGGGGTGTGTCTTTCTTTGTTATACTCACAAAACACTAATCACTTCTTGAGTTATTAAGATCTGGAGGGATCTGTCTCATTTATGCACAGCCTACTTGAGTCTAAGACAAAATTGAGTATGTCATTTGAAATCTAGACTTTCCTAAAATTATATATACCCTTGCACCTAAAGTCCTAATCATATTCACTACAAGCAAGCCTGACGAGTGTAGAAGAACAAACACAAAGTGGCAATACAGAGATTTCAAGCATGCAGTTTTCTGTTCATTAACAAACTGTAAAAAACAATTATATTTTCTCAGTATTGTAGTATGAACAATAGCAGACTAGTCACAAAATTACAAGCAAAATCAATCAGGGTAGCAATTACAATGGCTTTTCTGACAATAAAAGTGATTTCTAGACCAATCTGTTGTGCTAGCTCTGAAAAAACAATAGACATTCAGCTTAAGTCTGCACCGGTGGCATTACCAGTCCAGAGGCATTGATGGCATTGTATGGATGCCGCAGGTAGGAGGAACAAGTTTTGCATCAGTCTAGTAGCTGCGCTACCCACTTTCTACCATGAAAGATGCTTCTCCTCTGGGAGGTAAAAAAGATCAGAACCCATAGGAGCTGCTCCCTCACTCTGCTGAACCTCTGAGTACTCAGGTTAGCCCTCCTTGTCATTCTTCTCTATGTGGAGAATAAAGGATGTGTTGTACTCCTTTAGTGACTCTCCAGACACAGGAGCCATATTTTCAAAACATAGAAAATAAGGGAGGGAACAGGAATTACATTCTTAACCATGTCTGACCTGACAGCCAAGAAAAATATTTGTATAATTTGTACTGGTTCACCTTTGGAGGCAGAAATTCATCAGGTCCCATTGGTGGAATGATGGAGGCTTGGGAGTGACCCTTACTTTACTGAAGCAAAATGGCTTTCCTGTTTGCAGAGTGCTCCAGGCTCTATCAGCATTTGCTGGGTCTAATGATTCTGATTGACAGATTTGAATGATATATGAAGCTAATTTAAAAAAAAAAAAAAAAAAACGAACAGCTGAAGCTATCCTGGCACCTGAGATAGGACGGTGGTGTCGTTAGTACAATGCTGCCTTCAGCACATGTCCCTAGGAAGACAAAATAGCTTGACTGTAACTGCCTGTGGGTTGGGGTGCTCAGCAGAGAATGACAGATTCTAAGACACATCATCCCCAGATGAATTGCATGCTGTGATTCAATTTTTAAAACTCAAAACTGGCTTTCACTCTATCAACTTATCATAACCTGTCAGAATTTAGAGTGAAAATGCCTCCACTTAATAGAAGATATGACAATCTTCTCACATCAAAATAAAAATTCCCTTGTGCAAATGGCCCTGTTCAACACATTATGAAGTGAAGATCTTATTTTTAACTTGAACTTCCTAAAATAATGTTGTATCTAGATCTAGAAGCTGCTGGATTTGGTAAGATTTTTTTAAAGTTATCAAATATGCTTTTAGTGTGTTTAATAGTGACAAGAAAATGTTATCAGTTTTTTTTTTTTTTTCAAACGTCATGTACATCAACATAGCTCATTCCTTACAGGTGCTAATGTGATTGACCATTGATGAGTGACAGTTTCCTGTTCAGTCCTGGTGTGACGGGATGTAAGAAGAGAATCTTCAAATCAGTCCAGCAGAAAGAGCACAGACTCCCAATTTTTATTGAAGGAGAACTCTGCCAAACAGGCTGATGATTTAAAATATGGAAAAATTAAGCGCTCCACATCACCCATATCTACCTAGGAAAATAAAGAGCTGGAATCCACAGAATGGGGTCTCCTCTACACCTAGCTGCAATTCCTTCTACAGAAATGACCTTGGAGACTTTCCCTATGTGCTTAAATGTCCACCAGCTGACATACCAGATCATGCCTTGGTTGAAGATCAGAGCGAGGACATTGCCACTGATGTCAAATTCTGTGTATGAAGGCTAAAGAAAACACACACACACATGCTGGGTTAGCATTTCAAACTGAAAGCAATCAGCAAGTGGCTTCACATCAAAATACCTAAGCCCACTACTCCCCTGCAACAACAGTAGCAGAATAATAACTAGAATACATAGAACAAGAAGGATGTAATGCTTTTCAATGTACAAAGACTCATTTTCAAACTCAGTCATAGGGCTGGCAAAATGGCTTCATTGGTGAAGGGGCTTGCTGCCAAGCATGACAACTTGAGGCCCACATGGTGGAAAGAGAAAAACAACAAAAATCTCTTAACCTGTTCTCTGACCTCCGCACATGTGCCCATGGTATGTGTGTGACATCCCCAAATGAGAGTATGGCAGGGCACTGTCCTCTACCTGAATGATGAAAGTAAAAACTGCGTCTGATCGTTAGAAACAGCTTGACAATACATTTTAAAGGCTTTCACAATCCCACTTTCTCTGATCTAGTAAGTCTACTTGTAGGAATTTGTCTTAACAATGTTATCTGAAATGCTGATAAATTTTAATGAGGAGTGATGAAACCATTTATGTGACCAATATTAGATACATACAATATACTTGTACCATGATATGTTGTTGCTGATAACTTTGGCCAGTTTGGAAGGCTATTATGTCAATGAAAACTGTGCTCTGATGTTAAACAAAAAATATAATGGTCTACTATTTAGTATATTCATGTATTATTCTTTAAGAAATCCTGTGTGGAACTGTAAGTAGAAAAAAGACCAGTAAGTCATCAGCAAATGGGAGTGACAGAGAGATTTATAGATTTAACATTTTTTTCAACAAAAATGTGAATTAACTTTACAATAAAGTAAATATAGAAAGAAAAAATACAACAAAATATAGAAAATACTAAACTGAATGCCCAGTTGCCATGTCATAAACAACCCTGTCCAGCTCAGGGCAGCAGCTCCAAGCTGCTCTTACGTTAAGGCCACCCAGTAGTATTGCAGTAGACACCTGTCCAAGGGCAACCCAGCCAAAGGCTTCCTGGTAACACATGAGCTGTCCTACTAGGAAAGCTTCTAAATCAATAGACTTCATGCTAATTAGCATGGTCAATACAATTGGCTCCTTCTTCATTTGAGGTAGAGAATTCAGGGTAGATTAACAAATTGAGCATAGGAATTAAGAGGGCTAGGAAGAGTGCATGAGAGAAACACAGAGTGTGGCAGGTTCCTAACAACAGTGCAGATCCTACCCTCTTCAGCCCCAATAATAACTCTATCTCTCAACATATGCATACATACATATACATATATACATTACACACATACATATAAATACACACATATATTAGCATGCACACATTCATACACAAATACATACATACTCATACACACATATATATATATACATACATACACACATGTACATATATATTCATACATATACATGGGCACATATACATAAACATACCACAGTGACCAGAGAGTATTTCAATTTTTTTTATGCATGAGAACTCAGAGGCAATATGGAAATAAAAGGGTAGAAAGAGAGAATAACCAGAATGCATTATATACACATCTGAAATTGGCAAAGAACTAAGTTAAATAATATCAGAAGGTACATGTAAGAAGATATAATAGGTCTCTGATATGAATGCTCAACAAAGCTTTCCCCGTCAAGGCCTCTTGTCAAAACTCTTATGAATTCAAGCCTCATTTATATTAATTTTCCCAAAAACAATTCTATTTTTCCTTCACAACTTAAAAACATGGACAGTCTATCTTGAAACAGATCCAGGGCACAAACAGCAAATATGACAGAATAATAATGCTTAAATAAGATAAAATGGTAAGATGAGACATAATGAAGAAAAGCCCTGTGTTCAATAAGGACAAAGATAACCTGGATAATTTCAATATAAACTTATTCAAGACAGTGCTAGAGGATACATGTAAAGTATTTAGTCTGAAGTTCTTTTTGGGAGCATAATGTTCACAGGATACAAAAGGTTTAGCCTAAAGCTTGTGTTCTAAAATCAACAATAAAAAGTGTCCTTCACCTCAAAAGTCTATGGGAGTAGAGCTGTAACTTAGCTGATAGAACACTTACCTGAAATGCACAAAACCCCACCTGTGTACCATAGCCCCAGGATAAAATGGGCATGGTGTGCATGCCTGCAATCTGAGATTTGGGAGGCGGAGGCAGGAGGATCAGAAGTTCAAGATCATTCTCAGCTACACAGCAAGTCAGAGGCAAGCTTTGGATATGTAAGACCCTGTATAGATGAAAAAAGAGAGAGAGAGAGAGAGAGAGAGAGAGAGAGAGAGAGAGAAGAAAATAGAAAAAAAGAAAAAAGAAAGAGAGAGAGGTATAGAAGGAAGGACAGAAGAAAGATGAACAGAGGGAAGGAATGCAGGAAGGCAAGACGGGGGGAGGGAGGGAAGGAAGGGAGAAAGGAAGGCAGGGGAAGAAATCAAGAAGTACCTCTCTCTGGACAATACAAGCTCCAGATCTCTCCATTCACTGGAGTGCTTTGTTCTATATTGTCTAAGCTTTTTGCCTGGAGCTTGATTTTTACCCAGAGCCTATGTGATTCCAAAATACATTTGAAAACTGCCTCAGTTGGGTGGTCTGCACCATCTGTGGCCTAGAACAGCTTCTTGCTGTCATTTCAAGAATCAAACCTTCAACTGTGGTCTCTTTTGGTAGCAGGATTTAGCCAAGTATGGGACATGTAACAAGTTGAACCCTTGAAGTGCTTGTCTTTTTATTCTCTCACAAAGCCATTTAAAATGAGATATTTGACACCTAGCTAGCTGACTAGAAGAGCACAAAGGAGGAGCTGGAGAGACAGCTCAGTGGTTAAGAGCACTTGTTGCAAAGGACCTCAGTTCAGTTCCCAGCACCCACATGGGAAACCTCACAAGTACCTGTAACTGCAGTTCTAAGAGATCCAACACCTTTTCTGGCTTCTGTGGGTACTAATACACATGTACTGTACATTCAAACAAGTAGATACTCACACATGCACATAAAATAAAAAAATTAATAAATCTTAAACACACGGGACATACTGGGAATCCCCTGGCCTCCCCAACACAGCGAAAGTAGCTAAAGGGGTAAGGTGTTGGTTTTCTAAACTGACAGGAAGCAGTGAGGCTGCAAGAGTGTCCTCTGTGCCCTGTAGTCTTCTGTTTAAACACTTAACTTGGATTTACATTTGCCCCAACGTTTCCTGAGTACGTGAGGTGGGCCAGTCATTCATCTCTTGAGGACCCAGCTTCCGCACAGATAAATCAATGAAATAAAATAGACCTGGAGTCAGCGCATTACAACCCATAAACCGAAGATGGATAGCCATCTGCTTTTGTAAGTGATTTTTTTATTAGAATAAAGCTGCACCTACTCTTCATGCATTTTCTCTCACAGATTTAGAGTAAAACACAGCTTTATGGCTGAAGCAGAGATTGCATCACTCACAAAGTTGAAAACATTGCCCACCCCTTTCAGAGAACAGCCATCTGACATCCTTTTGTAACCTAAACTCTGATATTTATTAAAACTAAGCCTGGTTATTTAAAAAATTGCTTCTCTGTAAACACTTTAAAAATGAAATTCAATATGTCATGTAGTAAACACATAACACCCCACTTTAAAAATGACACATTTATGAGAAGGCAAGAAGCTATGTAGATATGTATGATTCAGTGTTCATTCTTTTAGAGGGAAGCTTTTTGAAAACATGAGATTATGTTATATTTAAAGTATGAAGAAAATACTTCACCAAATATAAATTAATTTGCAATATATTTATTTAATTGCCTCTGAAATGGGAAAAATAATGCATTAAAAGTTAGATAGTTCATGAGAAAGGGAGAAATCAGCATGTTTACAGGAAACCTGAGGTAATGTAATGAGAGTGGTGTAGGAAGTTCACCCATGGCCACTCACCCAGCCTACACTGCCAGTAACAGAATGATTCATTTGTGTTTGGTTAGAGGATAATAGCCAAGGGATGGAAGACAGGTTTTTTTAATTTGGGGACTTTACAGTGGTCTAGAATCAGGCATCTACCCAGGGAAGATATATGGCTCACTGGACAAAAAGCCTGGGGAAATCCATTGTGTTCCTGAAAATTGAGTTATCTGGAGCAGAATGCCACCATACAGATGTTATGAAATGCAATCAGGACCTCAAAGTCAATGTATTCTGCAATGACCTGCTGGACCATAGTCACACAATTCCCAATTCCCACAGGCATACCACTCCACTCGGTGCTGCAGGCTAGCCTGCGTTGTGACTCCAGAGCAGTGGTACTTGTGTGTGGTCTCCAAACTGGAGTCACAGGGTTAAAAAGGAGCTGATAAGAAAAGTTAATTCTTGGGTCCTTCCCCAGAGCTGCTGAACAGAACTGCTAAATTTTCCTAGGCCCTCTGTGGACTCTGATGGATGACTGAATTTGAGAACCATAGATCTAGGATAAGCTTTAGCTTCATCTACCAGGATGATTCAGCACTTGAGGCTTTGCCCTTCAACCTAGATGAGAAGTAGGATCCTGCTAGCTGCAGACTGACTCTACCCACATACTGGAGTGCACCATCAAATAAACCCTGTCTACAGGTTCTCCACATTCATTCTTCCTCCATCAAGGTATGTCCAAATCTTCTTACTGACTCTGTACCATGCTGTCTTCCTGATGGCAATCTCATATTTACCTAGGGAGCATATTCTATCTTCTACCATTTACTCATTCATGTTTACTCTATTCTACTGAATGTAGTGTCTTGATTCCAGGGAGCATTGGAAATTTAAGAAGCCATATATTGCATTCATTCTTTGGAAGAGTCATTAGATATCCTGGGTTACAGTAAACATTCAATATGGTATAAATGCGGTTAATGACTTTGAAGTAAATTAGACAGGGGTTCTAGTTGTAACTCTACTTCTAACTGGCTATAAGTCATTGATTTAACATTCTCTAAGCCTTAGTTTATTATGGAGTGGGAATAATACCTACTTCACAGCATTGCTGGTTTCCTTACATGGAATGAAAAAATAATTTACACATTTCTAAATTATTTGTAACACTTCTGATATATAGTAAGTACTAAATAAAAATGGAACCTTACAGAAGGCCAAGTAATCGGGACTCCACTCAGATGGTCTGACTATCATGCATGCTTATGGATAATGTTGAGCCTCTTCATCAGATCTCAAGGAAATCTCTCATGATTTTAATTTGTATTAATGTACAAAGATTCCCCTTAAAAACACAAGTATAAAGAAGATGGTGGATTTGTTCATACATGCTGGCATACAGTCCTACATCTTTTCAGGTACTCAGACTCTTTCTGTTGATAAACACGAAGCCTGTTTCCAGTGTAAATTAAATGTTAAGTTAAGACATTCACTGAACTGGTAAGCAACAACAAAAATAAATAAAAGGGAACAAAAGAACCCTTTGTCTAACCAAGTAAATCAGCTTAGGGAAATATGTTGTAAGGAACAAAGTTGTGGACACCACTATGATGTATATATGATCATGTTTACCTACATCAGTATAATTAAATGCCATCATGACAGTATTTTAACAAATATAGATATAGCAATAAACTACTATAAATTTTTCTAAATCTAGATATAGAATATCATAAAACTATTAAAATTTGTATTATATTTTAAAATAACAAAATTGTCTCATTTGTGGAAAAATTGATGAAAGGCAGATCATCATGATAAAAATAAACTCAACTCATAAAAGTAGGGATTGAATGTTTTCTACCATTATGGAATGAAGGGTGGCCTCAAATGGACATGAAATTAAAATTTGGACATTCAGGGGTGTTGAAGAGGAAAATGGGGGAGAAGAAACAATGGGTGACTATGATAAAAGTATATCATATGCTATGTTTAAACATCATAGCAAATCTGATTGTTTTGTACAATTAATCTATGTTAATAAAAATAAATAAGTTTATATTATAAAGGGCTAAGGTTTTTGGCTTAGTGGTAAAGAACAAGTTAGCATGATCAAGGCCTTAGGCTCAGTCCTCAGCTCACAAATAAATAGCATGTTATAATCTAGCAGTAAAATGAAGATGTGGTGACACAGTCAGTCAGGTGCCCCAAAACAGGCATACAGGTCACCTATCTCTATATGGACACACGTGTATATATACATACACATACACACATATTTAATCTATAATGGGACATATAAATACATAATATTTATATATATATGTAATATTAAGATTATTTGATTCAGGTAATTTAAATGTTCTCACTAGTGGTAGGATTATCTGTAATTTTTATATTTAACTTCATTGTATTTTCCAATTTTTCTACAAAAATAACATGATATTTTGAAATTCTGAGAAACAAAGAAATAAATTTTTGTGACAGAAGTGGCCATATTTTCTCTCAACTTCTGAAGATACTTAGGAATCTCTCCTCACCTCATCAAGTTTTTCTTCCCTTCATGGTAAGTGCTTTATGGACAAAAATTGTCAATTAGCAAATCTAAAGCAAAAGCACAGAAACACCGCAGGGTTCGTCCCTGGGGCCCTGTGTCATCTGTACCTTCCAGGGAATGTCTTCTTCGTCTCTCGAAATCCTATTCATCCTATAAGATCAACTCAAACGTCTCCCTCTCCAAGTATACACCTCTCTCTCTCTCTCTCTCTCTCTCTCTCTCTCTCTCTCTCTCTCTTTCTCTCTCTCTCTCTCTTTCTCTCTCTGTGCTTCCCACATATACACACCAATGTCTGAGAACAATTGATCTGTCCTTTGCTATTTACCCTGTATGCCCTTCTTGATTCTTACAGTTTGCAAAATAAGGGTAGTGGTGTTTGAAGAATTGAAGGATGAATATGCTAATGGTTGAAGGTGGGGGTTTCTGCACATGTCTTCCCAATTGGGAATACAAGTCTAATAGGACCAGGTTTTCTAATATGTCAACAAAGAAAATGTATTATGTAGAAGTTCCAAGTTTTAAAAGTATTAGCTCATTAAAAATATTCAAACACTGGGCAGGCAAATTAAAATCAAGACATCAGGTCCAAGTTGCATCCTCTCTGTGGGCTCCAGCTTCCTCATCTCTATGCCCCTCAGCACCTTGTATGAGTTTGCTCATAGTGGCCAGCACCAGCAGGCTTCCAAGGAAGTTAGTCAGACAATTGGCAGGATGATATGATCCACAAAAAAAATACATCATCCAACATTAACATTTTATAACTTGTTTTGATTCTGAGTTTTCCTTCAAAGAACCTTCCAAAGGTAAAATGAGAGAAAATTCTTTCTTTATGACTTAAAAACAGAAACTTGTTTCCTGCACTTTGTACTAACCCAAGAGCTCTGTCAGCACTCAATAAATAATAAATTACAGTCATTTAATTACAGCTTTTATGCATCCAGGTCATGCTGTATTGACTTCATATTCATAGTCAACTTTTCTACCACTTAAGAAGAAAGCAGCTAGGGATAAAAGGCAAACAAAAGACAAGCCATGATCTAAGAAAGAGATGGCAATTTTTATGTCTGCCTCAGAAGAGCTGAATCAGGCATGGAAAATAGAAATGAATCCAAGCCAGATGAATACCTCATAGCAAGCAATAGCAAAGTTGCACAGGGACATCTGGGATCTGCTGCATTACCTCACAGCTGTGTACCAGAGGACATTACTTAACTGCGTTTGCCTCATCCAAGGGGGCACCTTAAGTGATGGTGACAGAGATGACCTAATAAAAGGTACTGTCTCAAAGTCAGATAGCCAAAAGATGTAGCCCTGAATCTTAAATGTGGGCTTCATCTATATACAAGAAAACATGAGATGGAAGTGAGATCACCTAGCAGAATATTACTTCACTGGTGGGCAGAGAAACATTGCTGGCTTAGAACACACAACCAGAACAACATTGTGGGGCAAGCCAACAAAGAGGACAAGTTCTTCTAGCTGCTACTGCTGCCCTGATGGCAGCATGATGTGGTGGTACAAGTTCAACCACACAGTCAACAGAGAGCATTTGTCATGTGGCTAGCCTGGTTCAAACAACAGACATTTGTTTTTTCATAGATGCCTCACTGCAGGAGGAGATGGGTAATAAGCAGTTTAAAAAGAAATGTCAAGTACTTGTACATCTTGTTCATAAAACCAAACTGTAAGCTGCCATAGCATTAGATGGGCTATGTTAAAATGGTGGTCAGAGAAGAACTCTGAGGAGGTGACATACTGAAGGGATGCTTAGTGACAGGAAGGAAGTGCTCATGCCCAGTTCTAGGGTAGCAGCATCCCTTTGAGGGAGAAATAGTAAGTGCAAATGAAAAAATCCTTTTGTGACTGAAAATTTAAAACGTTCATATTTGTGAAAATTAGAATGCACCAACTAGGCTAAGGCAGAAAGAAAAGAAGCAAACTGTTTAAGAGAGACAGGGAGCCCTGGAAAGGCCTCTGGGGCACATTCGGGGTGCTCACGAAGCCATGGAGGGCTTAAACACAGGGGTACCATCACTTCTGTGACTCCCATCACTAAGGATTAACCGAAACCAGTTTTACTTATACAAGAGGGCAAAAGAGACCTGTTGACATGTTAGACCAAGAACCATGTACGCTCTGCACTTCCCTGAAGATTGAGGGAGATTTTAACTTGGGCATAGAGGAAAAGCTGGTGATAAAGTCAACACCAGAGAGATTCAGAGAACCTCTGCAATTGTTGCAGCTGCCCCTGAGCTCCATTTAAGCAAAGCCCTGTCAGTAAACTAGGTCTTCCTTAAATCTCCACAGTCCCCAACTGTTGTCTCTGTCAGGCTCCTGTTAGTCTGTGAGCCTCATAAAGCAAAAGCCATATTCACTGAGTCCTTTCATCCCCTTGTGTACTACATAGTAACTGGTGCATGATAATTATCCAGTCCTACAGCAAAATTCACAGTGATATAAAGAGTACACAGTTTATACCAATCTTGTATCAGCACCAACTTGCTTCATGGGAAGGGAACTGACCATGGGACCAAGGATTCCTACAACATTTTAATTGACAGTTCAAGGTCCATTACTTTCAAGAGCCAGAGCTAACTTTATTTCAGTATTGGAAACCATGATACCCAAATCTGGGCTCTTCTGAATTATAACTGTTGTGAAATATTTGATTACACTGTATAAGGATGTGTCACTGTGATTGGTTTAATAAAAAGCTAAATGGCCAATAGGTAGGCAGGGAGGATAGGTGGGACTTCCAGGCAGATAGAGAAAGGAGGAGGAGAAATCCAGGTGGGAATAGACACCAGAAGACATGAGGAGTAAACAGGAGGTACAAGATGGAAGAGGGGTAATGTCACATGATAAAACATAGATTAAATGGGTTAATTTAAGTTATAAGAGCTAGTTAGGAACAAGCCTAAGCTATAGACTGAGCTTTCATAATTAATAAGAAGTCTCCATGTCATTATTTGGGAGCTGGCTGACAGGACAGAGAAAGACTCATTACAAATAACTGTACTGGTGAATCTTTGTTTATTGACGTCTCACAAGGTGACCTCACTCATGTAACTCTGAGGCACCCTTCCACTTGTGGAGTGTGTGTAAACAATGACTCACAGAAGAGAAATCTGATAAAGGAGAAGTCAGCACCATACTTACATATCCGTATTCCAAATCCCAGCACCAGCAGTAATTGCAAAACCTCACGAAGCATGCTCTGAGGAAGTCACCGATGAGGATCGTGACGTAAGTGGTCAGAACATCAGACACGGTGAGGCGCACAAACTCCTGGTATGATACAATCTTTATTAATGAACACATTTCTCCTTCAGATAACCCTAATATTGATATCAAAACTGTCATGTAGAAATATGACATATTGAAGGAATGCTTAGTGACAAGAAGGAAGGGCTATTGAAAAGTCAATAGCTTGAAGATTATAACTAATGATAAAAGACAAAAGAATAAGCAGGCATATCTAGTAAATGAAAAATAACTCCCTGTATTTTGTTACTCTTAAGCTAAGCAGCTCCATCCTCAAATCTCTATACCAGCTTCTTCTATTTACTGAGAAACTTTATGACATAGAAGTTTAAAAGCAGGTAGAAAAATACTCACCATGCACAAATTTTAGATCTGCATCTGGCATTGAATTGTATGCTTTGAAAGTTTAAAATGGCCCACCGAGATCCTGTAACCTACAAGCCCCAATGCACCCCCAAACCCACCCATCCTCCAAGACCGCAGCTGCTCCCAGAGACACAGACTCCGTGAGTTCCAACTGGACCAAGAGGTGAGTCTTTGTTCTCCTAGCTGATCACCCCAGCCTCTAGGCTTTAGGCCCAGGGGTCCAACCAGTGGCTGGCCAGCAGGCAGGACTCCTGGAGGCAGGCCCGACTACCACCATCCCCCACCGGACCCTGTAACATACAAGCCCCAATCCACCCCTCAAACCCACCCACCCTCTGAGACCACAGCTGCTCACTGAGACACAGACTCTGCCAGCTCCAACTGGACTAAGAGGTAAATCTTTGTTTTTCTAGCTAATTACACCAGCCTCTAGGTTTTAGGCCCAGGGGTACAACCAGTGCCCCCAAACCCTACCCATTGTAGCCCCAGTTGCAGGCCAGCAGGCAGGACTCCTGCAGGAAGGCCAGATCACCAACCCTCCTCCTAACCTGTAACCTACAAGCTCCAATCCACTTCCAAAACCCACCCATCCTCTGAGACCACAGCTGCTCCCTGATACACAGACTCTGCCAGCTCCAACTGGACCAAGAGCAGCTCCCTAAGATACAGACACCATTTGCACCAATTGGAGGAAGAGATGGGTAGATGCTATTGCAAGAATACATTCAACAACATAAAGAGCAATATGGCACCACCGGAACCTAGTGGTTCTACATCAGCAAGACCTGAACATCCCAACATAGAAGAAACAAAAGAAAATGACCTTAAAAATGACCTTAAGAAGATAATAGAAGTCTTTAAAGAGGAAATGAAAAATT
>CABHPP010111904.1:0-39629 GCA_902168425.1 Peromyscus attwateri | reverse complement strand
AGAAAGAAAGAAAGAAAGAAAGAAAGAAAGAAAAGAAAAGAAAAGAAAAGAAAGAGCAATTAAGCAGATAGAGGAAACAGTTCAAGACCTGAAAACTAAAATAGAAATAATGAAGAAGACACAAACCAAGGAAATGCTGGAAATAGAAAATCTGAATAAATAAACAGGAACTACAGATGCAAGCATAACCAACAGAATACAAGCGATGAAAGAAAGAATCTCTGGCATGGAGGATACAACAGAGGAAATAGATTTGTCAGTCAAAGAAAATACTAAAGCCAAAAAGTCATAACATAAAATGTCTAGGAAATCTAGGACACCATGAAAAAGCCAAACCTAAGAATAATAGGGATAGAAGAAGAAGAATACCAACTCAAAGGCACAGAAAATATATTCAACAAAATCATAGAAGAAAATTTTCCCAACCTAAAGCAGAAAATGCCTATGAAGATACAAGAAGGTTACAGAACACCAAATAGACTGGACCCAAAAAAGAAGTCCCCTTGCCACATACTAATCAAACCAGTAAACATACAGAATAAAGAAAAAATATTGAACTACAAAGGAAAAAGGGCCAAGTAACATATAAAGCAGACCCATCAGAATAACACTTGACTTCTCAATAGAGACTCTGAAAGCCAGAAGGCCCTGGACAGACATTATGCAGGAAAAATTCAACCTAAGGAAGTTAGATGCACCCATGAAAACACAGGCAATGGAAAATCCTATGACAACAAATTTCAAAGAAAGGAAACACACAACACTACCACCAAAAAATAACAGGAATTAACAATCACTGGTTATTAATATCCCTTAATATCAATGGACTCAATTTGCCTGTGTTAGACACAGACTAACAGAATGGATACAAAAACAGGATTCATCCTTCTGTTGCATATAACACCTCAACTTCAAAGATAAACATTACCTCAGATTAAAGGGCTGGGAAAAGTCTTCTGAGTCAAATGGACTTAAGAAGCAAGCTGGTGTAGCTATCCAATATCTAACAAAATAGACTTCAAATTAAAATTAATCAAAAGAGATGAAGAAAGACATTACATATTCATCACAGGAAAAATTCATCAAGATGAAGTCTCAATTCTGAACATTTATGCCCCAAATACAAGGGCACCCACATACGTAAAAGAAACATTACTGAAGCTTAAATAGCACATCAAACCCCACACACTAATAGTGGGAGACTTCAACACCCCACTCTCACCAATGGACAGGTCTGCCAGACAGAAACTTAACAGAGAAATAAGGGAACTAACAGATGTTATGACTTAAATGGACTTAATAGACATCTACAGAACATTCCACCCATTATAGATTAAATATGATCACAATTTTTGTGACCCCCAAAATTCTACCAGGGAACTCCTACAACTGATAAACACCTTCAATAATATGGCAGGATACAAGATTAACTAAAAAAAATCAGTAGCCCTCCTATACACAAATTATAAATGGGCCAAGAAAGATATCAGTGAAGCATCACCCTTTACAACAGCCACAAATAATATAAAATACCTTGGGGTAACTCTAACCAATCAAGAGAAAGACCTATATGACAGGAAATTAAAGTCCTTGGAGAAAAAAAAATTGAAGAATATATCAGAAAATGGAAAGATCTCCCATGCTCATGGATAGGTAGAACCAACATAATAAAAAAGGCAATTTTACCAAAAGCAATCTACAGATTCAATGCAATTCCCATCAAAATCCCAATACAATTCTTCACAGACCTCAAAAGAACAATACTCAACTTCATATGGAAAAGCAGAAAACCTAGGATATATAAAACAATCCTTTACAATAAAGCAATTTCTGGAAGCATCACCAGCCCTAACTTCAAACTCTACGACAGAGCTATAGTAGTAATAACAGCTTGGTGTTGGAATAAAAACCAACATGTGGATCAATGGAATCGAATTGAAGTTCCTGACATTAATCCACACACCTATGAACACTTGATTTTTGACCAAAAAAAAACCCCCAAAACTGTACAATGGATAAAAAGAAAAAAGAAAACATCTTCAACTAATGGTGCTGGCATAACTGGATGTCAACATGTAGAAGATTGTAAATAGATCCATATCACCATACACAAAACTCAAATCCAAGTGGATCTAAGACCTCAACATAAATCCAGCTACCCTGAAGCTGATAGAAGAAAAAGTAGAAAGCAGCCTAGAAAGCATTGGCACAGGAGACCACTTCCAAAAAATAACACTAGTAGCATAGACATTGAGAGCAACAATTAATAAATGGAACCTCCTAAAAATGAGAAGCTTCTATAATACAAAGGACACAGTAAATAAGACAAAATGACAGCCTACAGAATGGGAAAAGATCTTCACCAACCCTATATCTAACAGAGGGTTGATCTCCAAAATGTATAAAGAACTCAAGAAACTAGACATCAAAATACCAAATAATCCAATTAAAAAATGGGCTACAGATCTAAACAGAGAATTCTCAACAGAAGAATCCCAAATGGCTGAAAGACATTTAAGGAATTGCTCAACATCCTTAGTCATCAGGGAAATGCAAATCAAAATAACTCTGAGATACCATCTTACACCTGTCATAATGGCTAAGATCAAAAACACTGATGACAGCTTATGTTGGAGAGGATGTGGAACAAGGGGAACACTCCTCCATTGTTGGTGGGAGTGCAAACTTGTACAGCCACTTTGGCAATCAGTATGGCAGCTTCTCAGAAAACTGGGAATCAATCTACCTTAAGACCCAATAATACCATTCTTGGGCATATACCCAAGGGATGCTCAAGCATACCACAAGGACATTTGCTCAACTATATTCATAGCAGCATTATTTGTAATAGCCAGAACCTGGAAACAACCTAGATGCCCCTCAACCAAAGAATGGATAAAGAAAATGTGGTACATATACACAATGGAGTACTACTCAGCAGAGAAAAACAATGACATCATGAGGTTTGCAGGCAAATGGATGGAACTAGAAAACATCATCCTGAGTGAGGTAATCCAGACTCAGAAAGACAAACATGGTATGTACTCACTCATAAGTGGATGCTAGATGTAAAGCAAAGGATAATCAGACTACACTCCATAGTTTCAGAGAAGTTAGGAAACAAAGGAGGAAACTAAGAGGGATATACGAATCACATTGGGAAAGGGAAACAGGAGATCTTGATGAGTAAACTTGGGATGGGGGCAATAGAAGGTAGGGGATGGGGGATGAGAATATAAGGGAACAGAATGGTCGAGCTGGGGAAGGGACGGAGTGGGAGAGCAATGAAAGAGATATCTTGATAGAGGGAGACTTTATGGGGTAAGGGAGAAACCTGGTGCTAGAGAAATTCCCAGGAATCCACAAGGATGACTCCAAATTAGACTACTAGCAACAGTGGTGAGGGGGGCCTGAACTGGCCTACCCTGGTAATCAGATTGGTGAGTACCCTAACTGTCATCATAGACCCTTCATCCAGTAACTGATGGAAGCAAATGCAGAGATCCACAACCATGTACCAGGCCGAGCTCTGGGAGTCCAGTTGAAGAGAGGGAAGAGGGATTCTATGAGCAAGGGGGGGGGGGTTCAAGATCATGATGGGGAAATCTACAGAGACAACTCTGTAGATTCAAAGGAACTCATGAACTTTAGTCTAACAGCTGTGGAACCTGCATGGGATCAGACTAGAACCTCTACATATGGGAGACAGTTGTGTAGCTGGGTCTGTTTGAAGGGGTCCTGGAAGTATGATCAGGACATATCCCTGGTGCATGAGCTGGCTTTCTGGAACCCATTACCTATGGCTGGACATCTTTGCTCACCCCTGATAAAGCGAGGAGGGGCTTGGTCCTGCCTCAACTGAATGCACAGGCTTAGCTGTCCCTCCATGGGAGAACTTACCCTATTGGAGGTGGGGAGGAGAAGTGGGGAGGAAGGCAGGGGGGCTGATATCAGGAGGAGGGATGAGAGGAGGACCTGTGGTTGATATGTAAAATGAATAAAGAAAAGAAGAAAGAAGATAGTTCTTCTATTAAAAGAAAAGGAAGTGTAAAATGTGTACAGCACATGGATAAAACTTCAATGAGGTTGCTTAAAAAGCATTTATATGAGTTACTTTCCTTGGTGTTGGCCAAATTCATGACAAGAAGCTACATAAGAGGAGGGTTTCCTTTGGCTTAGAGTTGAAGGGGATATGGTCCATTAACCAGGGAAGCATAGTGGCATGAGTGTGAGGTAGCTAATCACATGACTAACACAATCAAGAAGCAAAGAATGAACACCAGTGGGGTTCAGGCTAACCCTACCCCAGACCTCCCCATAGTGACCCATTTTTTCCAGCTTGGTTCTATCTCCTAAAGAGTCCACCACCTTTCAAAACAGTGCCACCAGCTTACAATCACATTTTCAAAAACATGAGCCTGTGGAGTGTATTTCACATTCAAACCATAACAGTGATTAAAAAAAAAAGCCAGAAAACTTGTTTTCTCAACACGAGTTTTTAAAAATCTATATAATAAGATATGTGGAATGAACTTATTTTTTACAAAACATCCATATATGTATGTATATATATATATGAGTACGCATAATACATATATGAAAAGGAAAGTTCTAGAAATGTCAAGTCACTTCTGTGGTGTGGGTTTGAATTTAAATGCAAAGTATGTACATTGTGAGTTGGACAGGAATGTCACTATTACCTTACGGAAATATATGACAGTAAGCATTAATAAAAATGGCAAATAATTATAAATTTTCCTCACCATGGTTCATTCCTGCTGTTCATTTTCTTAGTGCCCTGAAGACTAACGACATTGAATGTATAAAGTCACAATTTTGCAGAAGTACTACTGACCAAGGATGGGGATATAGCGCAGTTGACAAAGTGCTCTCCCAGCATGTGCAAAACACTGAGTTCAACCCCTCAAACTGTGTTAACCAGCAGTGGAGAGACCAGTGACCCTAGCACTCAGGAGACAGAGTCAGGAAGATCTGAAGTTCAAGGTCATCTTTAGCTACATAGTAAATTCACCTCTAGCCTGGGGTCCATGAGACCTTTTCTTAAGAAAAAAGCAAGAAAAATAAGTATCACTATTCTGTAAAAAATCTTTTGATTTTTGACTTCCATCTGTCTAGATGGTCTCCTTGCTAAAACAACGAGTGCATTGTCTCATAGGGCAAGTAAGCATTTGACAAAGAGTCAGCAGTGACTTTCCAGCCTCACGCTTCAGAGCTGAGCCTCCTAAACTCCTGGCATCATGAGCCACCATTACTTTCCTTGCCATGTCTGAGTACCATATGAAATAATTTAAAACTAATTTAAAACATTTAAAAACTAATATTTATTTTATAATATATTAAAATAAAATATATGTATCAACTACCTGAGGAATAAGTTAACTATAATGTAAGTAGAATAAAAACAAAAGATTATTGAAGACTTAATATGTACTTTTAAATTATTTTAGCATGAATTCCCTTGCAAAGTAATCCATGACAAAGGCTTGTAAGCAGCAGGACATTTTTACCTCAAAGCAGAGGAATAAACAAAAAATGACAGAAAAGAAAGAAAGCCTTTGCCCATAGGTGTTTTAAACAGGCTCCAAAGCTACACAGAGAAACCCTGTCTTGAAAAACCAAAACAACAATAATAACAACAAAAAAAACACCTCACTGGGGCAAGTAGTTCCTCATCCTTGTAGGGGACTCAGCATACAGTGTTCTATGTTATTCTTGTATTATTCCTCCTTTGTTTTTTTTTTTTTCTTTTCAGTCTTATTGGCCTTCTTCCAGACCATCAAACTCCACACTTTTTCAGGGTACTCGGCCCTGCATATAGTTTTCTTCTACCAACCTCACCTAACTCACTTCCCGACTCAGTTTGTACCAACTGACAAACATTGTCATAGCATTGACTGAGGCAAGTTTCCTTTGCTCACTTATACAGATAAGCACTAAAAAAAAAAAAAAAGCACTCAGATTCCATGCATTTTATCTCTAATTCCCAATGTATATTTGAAATCTTTTTATAATTATATTGTTAATGGCTTTGCCTCTCTCTGTATTAAATAGGTTGTAATCTTCACAAAACAGATCCATCTTTCAATCCCTTTATGTTTCTAGTATACAACAATTCTGGGTATGTATCAGACATTAAGTAAATATGGAGTGAATAAATACATGCTAGTAACTCCTGGTTATTCTGGAATGAAATCTTTCTCTTCCATGTTCTCATTCTTCTTTTAGTCCCTGGTCAATATGAAGACCCTGACAACTAGCATGATCTAGAGGTAAGTTGGGGAGGATTTTTTAGTTTCCTCAGATAGTCTGGGAAGATTTCCTGGGAAGAGAAAATTTCAGAGTGGTTAGAAAGCCCCTCAGGCCTCCCTAAGTAAGGGTCATTGCTCAATATCTGAAATGTTTTTCTTTCCCAAGGTATGACATTTTACATAAAATCCACAAGGAGGATCTGAACATGGTAGTATAAATTGTAAGTATCAATTCACAGATTGCGGAATAGGTGTGCTGCTATGGAGAAAAGAGAATCCCCTGAAATGGCGGCTCAGCTACCTCAGGAACATCCTCCAGGCTCAGTCCCTGGACTAAACTTCCTAAGGAGCATCTCACACCTCACAACCCTACCTCAGGGCATTTAGTTGAAATGTCTGGACAGCTTTGGTCTGTAAACCCAAGAGTTGCCAAATGGTCAAGGCAAAACAATCTGTAAGGACAGCAGAAAGGGGTACAAGCATGCAGACAGCATGAAGGGGTGCATGCATGCAGAAGCCCAGAGGCTGTGCCCGGTGATAACTGTGTTTCATGTTCAGTTCAGCACTGAACAAAGATGCAAGCTCTGTAATCCCACCGTGTAGGTGAAATTCAGCTCCTGTCACTGACTTCCTGTAAGGTGTTGAGCAAGTCTGTCTCTTGGTATTCTCACTTATAGAATGATAGGGCTTGAGTGGATCTCACGGGGGTGGCTTAAAATTTCAAGGAGTTAATGTTTGGCACATTAGATGGCAATTAGTGTTAGCCATTCTTATTGTGGTCCTCAGCACATGGCTTCTTATTCTTCTTCAAAACACAATATCAGCCATAGCTTCACATGCCTACTTGGTTCACAGGAAAGGTTCTGTTGTCTGTCTTTCAAATACCACTGTAGATAAAAAAAAATACTATTTGAGAAACACTGCAGAGCTGGAAGGAAAGCCAGTTTATTTGTTTGTTTGTTGGTTGGTTGGTTTGTTGGTTTGGTTGGATTTTTTTGTTTTTTTGTTTTGTTGTTGTTCGTTGTTTCTGTTGGTTTTCTTTCTTTCTTTTTTTTTTTTTTTTAAGAATCAAGAGAGCTTTAAATGCCACTGTATCATGGAAAGGGAAAAAATGGCAGGCATTCATGGAAAGGAAGAGCAAACACCGGGAATGTTCCACAGAATCATGAACTGTTAGGGTATATCTTCATAATTACATAAACTCAGCTGCCTTTACTGTTTCTTCATTTTTAAGTGGCTATAAAGGATGGAAATGATTCAGCTACAAGGATGAAAATACTGATATCACAAGAGCCAGTGCTCACCAGCACTCAAAGCTGGCGTATCCACCAAGTTATCTTCACTCTCCCACTTTCCATCGACCTAAGCAGCATTATATATTCCCCTTCTTTTCTGCCTTTCTTTCTTTCAAGGTGTATCAAACACTTATGGGAAAGTCAGCAGAGCCAGCAGAGGAAGGGGTAGTATCTCTTAACAGAATATTGAAGGAAGGAGGGAGAGAATGGCCGTAAGGTACAATGATGAAATGGGAAACTCACTACAGATGGAATTCCGAAAACAGCACACAGCATGTTCTGAGACACACAGCATGTTCTGGGGCCTCAGAGAGGAAGAACTAAATACATGGTTTTTGTGTTATTTGAGTCCACATGATGGAGGACTTTGGCAGAAGCTTCTGCATCAGGAATATAAATTTATCTTAGAATGATATATCGTGTCTAATTAATCTGTCTCCTTGCCTCAGAAATGGCCATCCTGTAGCTTACTCATTACAGTTAATTCTACTGATCCTGCTCAGCAGGTGTTTGCCTGTCAAAGGATAGGCTTTCTAGCACATTCCAGAGAGAGCATCTCAATCTTAAACTGCCAGTTTGCAAACTGTGCATTCTAAGGGTTTCCGTTCTCAAATGCTGGACTGCAAATTGAGGGGATAGGTTGGGTGTGAAGAAACAGCCCATCAGAACAGACTTCACAATGAGCACTGAAATGCTCCACAAGTGACTATCTACTTCTGATAGAACAAACTGTCACAAACTTTGTAGATTAAAATAATACAACTTTTTTCTCTATGGTTCTGGAGGTCAGAAATCTAAAATCAAAGTGGAGACATGGGGAGAATTGCTTCCCTAACTTTCTGACCCCTAGAGGTTGTCCACGCTCCTTCAGCCATTGCCCCTTCCTCCATCTCTAAAGCACATCGCTCCAACCTCTGCTTCCTGTGTCATATCTCAGTTCTCTGACTCTGGCACCGTGTCATGTCTCTCTTACAGAGAGACCCCTTGTAACTGTATTAGGCTCACTCAACGTAGTTCAAGGTCATTCATCCCGCTAATCTCCTGCCTCTGTAAAGTCTGTTTTGCCAAGTAAGGCAACAGACTCACAGGTTCCAAGAGTTAGCATGTGAACAACTTGGAGGGCCCTTGTTCTACCTACCACACCCACAGTATCTCTCTTTTGCAGACAAGCTTTAGTTTATGTTTCTAGAAGCATGTATGATATGTGAAGGCCTGAAAATCTAGCATCATGCACTAAGAAAGGAATTTATCTGATCCTCAAATGCTTAAAAAGTAAATAAAGCAAAATATTTTATTAGACTATTCATTCTCTATTCCATCATCAGTCATATAATTCTAGTGTACTTTTTCTCCTGTAATTGAAATCACAATTGGCTTAGCCTCATAAACATCAGACTGAGAGTGAAGATGTCCTTTGAGT
Source organism: Peromyscus attwateri (assembly GCA_902168425.1). Taxonomy (NCBI): domain Eukaryota; kingdom Metazoa; phylum Chordata; class Mammalia; order Rodentia; family Cricetidae; genus Peromyscus; species Peromyscus attwateri. Next base: position 30,645 of record CABHPP010111904.1, on the reverse strand, counting down.
CCACATTTGCTTACATTGCATTACTTCAGTAAGACTTGTGCTAATATTCTCATCCTACAGAAAATATAATTTTAAAATCCATTCAATTAATTCACAGAGACTGTGTGACTGATACAGCTGCACTGCTGTGTTCTAGAAACACTGAAATACACTTGAATTTTTCTTTACTTGATGAACTAAGGTTGCATGCACATTAAGAGTGTTTTCTCAAGCCAGGCAGTGGTGGCACACGCCTTTAATACCAGCACTCGGGAGGTGGAGGCAGGTGGATCTCTATGAGTTCAAGGCCAGCCTGGGCTACAGAGCGAGTTTCAGGAAAGGCTCAAAGCTACACAGAGAAACCCTGTCTCGAAAAACCAAAATAAATACATAAATAAATAAAAATAAATAAGAGTGTTTTCTCCAATGAAATAAAATTACAAGCTTCCAAAACATAAATAGAATCTGTACAGAAGAAGGAGACTCTGAAACAGTCTCTGCTTGTTTTCATTTGGTTGGTTTTATTTCCCTTTATTAGACAGTAAGCAATATGACCTTATTCTTTTATCTGGCAAAATATCACTAGTAGTTAGGCTAGGGTCATTTACATAACCATTATAAAAACAACTAACTTAAAATAGCATTTTTAAGGCTTAAGGGAAAATTATTAGATAAAAACTGATATTATAAAACCACCAGAGCCTTTTTTATAAAAAACAAACAACTAAGTAGAGCTCCACATAAACACTATTTGAGTCTGTATCTAAATTTGGGTGCTTTGTTGGAATGTAATAGGTGGCAGGAATCTCTTCACACAATTGTAAGCTATCCTTTTATGTACAGCTATAAATGTGCTGCAAGAAGAAAATGTGTTTATCTCAGGGGATAGATGTGAAGTCTCCCTGAGTTAATACATATGAAATCCAGAGCCTGCAAATGCTAAATATTCAATAAACTGTCTCTATTTTTATTAATAAACAAAGACCAAAAAGGCCCCAGTTTGGAAGAAATATTCAGTCCCCTTAGCCCACTAACAACATCTACTTTTCTTCATAACGTTACCTGTCCCACCATCGTTTCCCAGCAGGGTCCTCGAGGCACATCTGCAGGATGAACGAAAAAGGGTGGTCCTGTGGTGTTCCCAGAGAGGGATTCATTGTAAGCCTTAATCATGTTGGCTTCCCACAGGGTAATATTGGCCTTTACATGCTTCTCTTCTTCAATCTAGAAATCAAAAAAAGGGAGGGGGTGGGGAGGAAAGAAAATAACACAGCACAGTTTCAAAGGCATTTCTGGTCATCCCCAAACTGGGAAATTAACATGCTGATGACAAGGACCATCTAGACACAAGGCTCACCTTGTTGTTAATCTCATCCATCAATGCAAGAATAAACACATACAAGTTGCCTAGAAGAAGAGCAAAAATGCGTCCCAGGAGCCACTTCAGAGCAATGAGAGGATGGTAATCTTCCAGTTCAGCAAATAAGTCAAAGAGTGTGGGACAGAACATCCCCAGGAGGGACATAACCATGTTCATCTACAAGGAGACATGGGAATCAAGGTGTTTCGGTTATTACTGCTTCTCGCCAGAAGCTGGGAAATTTTCAGCTAGGCTCCTTTGATACTTCATAAAGCCAAGACTGTGCCATGCACTTTTAGTATGTGGTCTCAATAAAACAACCAAGACAATAGTCAGCTCATATTTACAAGCTATATATATGAGCTTGAGGATGTGCCCATAATGTTTCCTTGGTATTGTGAGTGCACAATTTATATCTCTCTGCCCAGAGAACACACTGTTCTACATGGCTACTGATTATGATATGCTGACGCGTGGCACTTTGAAAATGAGGTAAAGAGGAAGAAAAGCCTGGAGGTAACTCTTGCGACTTATTCTCTAGATACTTGGCGCAAACTGTCAGCACTACACATTTTCTTATTCCCCCCTGTATAGCCCATATTTTGAATGATTAGAGCTACCAAAATATATTTAGAATGTAATAGCTATATGCTCTGCATGATATAAAATCAGTGTGAAATATTCTCAACTGAACCTAAAAATTTGGCATTTTCTGTACAACTATATATAAAGACAATTTAACTTTTGTTTCAGTAGACATATAGAGTTATTTTTGAGTCTCCATTATTATCTTCATTTGTATCTAGAGCTCAGAGTTCCTCCAAAACAGATATTAAATCCATTCAGAGCGTTATTCATTTCAGGATATTGAGGTAGGCTGACCTAGGATTCACTGAGTAGTTCAGGTGCCTTCAAACTCACTAACTTTCTGTCTCAGCCTCCTGAGAGATAGGAAGAAGTTAATGATAACTTCTTCATTTAATAAGATTCATTTATACTAAAATAGGACCATTGTGCTATGGACCAAAGCTGAATGAACAATTTTCTTATACTTACTATCAACATTATGAGAGTATTTTGAAAACAAACTTGATAAATGCTTTGTGCTGTTATTGTTAAGGGAAAAAAATCCCTCTATTTAATAGCTGCCACTTTACAGGTTTCCATTGAATAATTGTGATGTTGTTATCTCTAAATGTATGGTACATTTCTGCTGTTATCATTTCTGAAGTTTTTATACTGTTTTGATGTAGAGATATCTTTTATATTTCTACTGAATCACTTGCCAGCCAAGATATTTCTAAGAAATCATACATTTATGAAGTCATCTCAAAATTCTTCCATCTACAGAGCTTTGCAGAAGTTTCCATCTGGGATGCCTAAACATCTCATAGCATAAGTCTGCACATGCTTTGAAAATGCCCAAGTTCAAATTGATGTGTGGTACAAAAAAACATTTTATGGACGTGACCAGGCTCTAGTAATAACTTAGGACCAATGATTCCTGATTCAAAACATGTGCTCTAATCACCTCTCTCCTACACACTAATTGGGCAGATTCTCTGCAGGCAAATCTGGCCATGAGCTTGCCTTCCTCATTTGAATAGCTAAGGAACAAAGGCATTGGCAAAAAAAAAAAAAAAAAAAAAAAAAAAAAAGACGGAGATATGTCACTGAGATTCTTATGAAAAGCCCAGAAAAACAAAATTAAGTGGGCAATGTGAGTGCTTCTTATAAGATAGGTATAGGAATTAAGGACAAACTAATCAGGAATCTGCCCTTTCAGCTGTAGAAGTGACATCTTCGGAGAAAGCAATATTGGGTTATAGGAAGAGTCTTAGAGTTGAAATAAAATATCAAAGCTGTCAGTCTGATTTTCCTAACTTTGCCTGTCATACCATCATCTCCTAACATCCATGCTTCCCTCTCTAGAACATTCTCTTCTCTCTTCCCATTATAACTTTCCATCTTCTCCTAGACTGAAAACCCAGCAACACAGATTTGGAAACAGGACAGGAAAATGGTGGGAAATACGCAGTGTGGTAGGAAAACAGGAGAGTAGAATGGAGCACCAGGTAGGAAGCAGCCTTGTCTTGAGTTCAACTGCAGAAACACAACCCACAAAAAAGCAAGTATGAGTTTCTAAGCATTTTAAAAGCATGCAGAGACGAACTTCATTTTTTTCCCACCACCCAAGGGTGTCAGGATCTTGCTGTGCAAATTCCTGGGATCGCTTCACAGCCCAAAAGATGAGGTATCCACTTGCACCAAGTGTTAGGAACACGAAGAAGTTAGCAAGAAACCTCAGGAATCTGATGAGGTGGATGTTCTCCTCCACCTGGGCCGCTCTTTCTTCTATGATGGCTTCCTGCAGTCAGGCAAAATACAATGTAAGAGAAACCCAGCTGTGAAAAAGATCATGAACTGAGAAAAAGAAGAAACAAAAATGTAAACTAAATCTGAAATTCCATAAAGTAGCTAAATAATGACAGACCAGGACAGTAAGTGAATTGGTAGAGGCAGGAGGATGGGTAAGTCTGGGGTTAGTATCTGCTACATAGCAAGCTTGAGGCTGCCCTGGGCTACATGAGACCCTTTTAAATTATAACACCAGGAGAATTTTCATTCTAAAAGATACCCTCTTCCAGGATTTAATTTTTATGGTGGGGGAGTGGTCAGCATGTAGGGCTTTGCTTTTATGAAACAATTTCATGTAGCTTATTCTGGCTTCAAACTTACTTTGCAGCTGAGGCTGTACTTAAATTCCTGATCCTCCTGCCTCCAGTCTCTCAAACGCTGGGATTACAGGTCTGTGCAACCATGTCCTGCTCTCCCAGGATTGCTTTAAAGCTATGTTGTAAAGCTTTTTGCATACTGAGCCTACATGTTTCTGCAATTAGCTAGTGAGCACTGTCACATTATTTGAACTACCTGACACTGATAACCAATGAACTCCTATTTCTACCAAATAGCAGTGTTTTATTACTAAATTTGGAGAAGAAAAGTCCTGAAGAGAAAATACAGCTGGTATGGGTCACAGGATATTTCCGTCATAATCAGACTCGGGTTCAAATTGTGATAGGCAGCGATGATGAAAGCATCCTTCTCATAATTGTCAAGATATTTGAGAATTCACATGGAATGCTTCCCAACGATTCTCTTTGGGAGTTTGTGCCTTTACCTTGAAGTTCATTGTGATCGAATTAAATTTGTTGTCGGCTGTTTCAGGGTTACCAATCAGATAGTCCCAGCTGCAGAATACCTTCCAGCTGAAGTTGAAAGTATTGTCATCGCCACCTCCATCATCACCAATATTTTTGGTCATCCTGTAAGAAGCAGGCGTTTAATGCAGCAGCCAGGAAAAGGTAAGAAAGGCAGGCAAGGGAGTGAGAACACAGCAGTCACAGGCCAACTGAAAATGCAATGTCCAGAAAACATTTTTAAACAGGTTATTCATATACATAGACAATGGGAACTTTGCTTTTTAAATTTTATGTATTTTTTACTTAACTTCTTATTCTGTGGCAATCAAAAATGACTACACACTGATGATTTTATATAAATAGACAATAGGAACTTTGATTTTTTAAATTTTATGGATTTTTTACTTAGCTTTCTCATTCTGTGATCAAAAAACTACTGGATGATTTTAATACCTATAGAGGCTGACAGAACAAATCCCCTAAGAGAGAAGGTGAGATTATATTCTTCAAAAGAAACTGAGCCAAAGACTGGATTGGAAAACAGTGCGAGACGAACTCACAGGACTGCAGCCTGAACAGTTACTGGCTGTGTCTTTGCTCAGGGTCCGTTTCCCTTGCTGAGCACCATAACAGCAAAGACTCATTTTATTCATCATTAAGTCCCCAGGCACTAGATAGCTCTCTAGATCACTCATAGTAAAGATACCATACATTGTTTTTAAATGAATAGAAGTAAATTTAGCACTGGGGAAAGCTTTGCCAATAAACACATATACCATGAATGGCCTTTTATATACATGCTGGCAATGGGGTTGCTTGCCAGTTCTGTCCTTGACATTATAAAAGGTTTTGACAATGTCATCTTCACTTCATAAATATTTGCCATTCATCCTGGAAAGTGTTTGTAAGAAGAGAATTTTACATTTTGAATCTCATAATTTTAGATACAGCTCATAAAGCAGTGGCATGAAATGGAACATGGTGACCTTAGGCCTTTTATACATCACTGCCCTTCTGTTCCAAGCACTCTTGAAAGAAGGCCAAATGCAGTTTGGAGAGGAGGAGGGGACAGTCATATGCTATGTTGGATCCGCCAGGGGGTCATGCTCCCATAAGTCAGCCTCACAGAGGCATCCTTTAGGGCCTGAATTTCATCATCAGAAACAGTGAAAATTATCATCCCCAGTGGAAATATTGCTGACAAGTAAAATATTAACATGGATTCCATGAGGAGCTCTGGGTTTTTTCTCTAAGTACGTGAGAGAATCTTTCAAAAAAAGGGAATGTAATTGGTGGTCGGGAAAGGAGACAGAAGATACAATTTTGAAACTAAGATTCCAAGTCAGGAAGTAGGGAAGACATTTAGGCAGGATTTGAGGTGGGTCACAGATATTCTGGGTAAGTATATACAACAGAAGAAAAAAAGAAAGTGGTTTGGGAAATTACAATTTAAATAGAATGTAGAAATATTTTTACTCATTTGGAAATTATGTATGAGGTGACCCCTGATTCTAGTGTGATCTGGAATATAAAAGGGTCTTGTAATATACTTATGTTTGATAAGTTTATTTTTTTTTAATTTAGTGCAAGAGTAATATCAAGGCAATTTAACTTCAAAGGGATTTTACAACACACAAAAGAATGATTTTTAAAATTGTAAAAGGCCACCAAGAGCAAGCTAGAGATGTATCTTTGTCATCATGAAATGAATGAATACTCCTCAAAGATTAGGAAAATAAGAATCCAGTTAGGGCAGTAGTTCTCAACTAGTGGGATTATATTGCTAGCAATCCATGGAGTCTGATTAATGATCAATGGAATTTATTTGGGGGTTAACTCACAAGACAGAATAAAGGAATTTGTCGCAGAATCCTGGAAGGGTGAGGCACGGTCCAACACTTTGTTCTCTGGTGAGCTCTGCCTTGGTCAGTCCCAGCATCCCAAACCACAAGGTAGCAAAGAGAGTGCAGCATACGTGCATCCCAGGTTTTAAGGGTCCACCCCTCCCCAGCGGTCACATCCCAGGAGCATGTACCTCAAGGTCATAGGCAGGTGTAACAATTACCTGCTCCTCACTAGGGGCAGTGCTTCAGGGCATGGCTCAAATGGCTCCCACTACACTCAACCTTCCTAATGCTGCAACCCTTTAATAGAGTTCCTCATGTTGTGGTGACCCCCAACCATAAAATTATTTCTTTGCTACTTCATAACTGTAATTTTGCTACTGTTATGACTCATAATGTAAATATTTGTGTTTTCCAGTGAGCTTGGGTGACCTTGTGAAAGGGTTGGTTGTTCAATCCCCTCCTAAAGGAGTTGCATCCCACATGTTGAGAACTACTGAGTTAGAGAATGGTGTTCAAAATTCTGTTCTGACTGTGTGAGCATGGCCTCACCAGCTACTGAACCTTAAATTCTCCATCTATTTCCTGAGAACAGCTGATATGTCCTTACTCACTACACAAGACACACTGGAGGAACAACTTAGTCCTATGGAAGACGAAAAAGAACAGAGAGGGTGGGCAGCATGTACAGAGAACTTCTCACCTACAAATTGGGGTTCAACCAGACCCTAAGGGCAGATGGTCTTCAGTATTCTACATTTAATAGCCTGTAAAATGGTATTATAGTTATTTTGTAATGGTTAAGAGGTAAAGGTTTCACTGGAGATGTAGCTCAATAGAATGCTTGTCTAGCATGCATGAAACTTTGTGTTGAATCCTCAGTACCACATAAACCTGGCATAGTGGTACACGCCTGCAGTCCTATCACCCTGGAAGAGGTAAATTTGAGGCCAGCCTGGGATACATGAAACCCCATCTCAAAAAAAAAAAAAAAAAAAAAAAAACATAACCCAAACCAAAATCAAACAAAAAATGAAGGAACAGTTAATGGTTTTCATGATGTATAATACATGTTAGGCAAATATTAATTACTATTTTAATTACAAATTATGGGGTTTTTGTTAGAGATTTTGAAATATGGATATTGCCAAATTTCCCAATTAAAAATATTTATATGTTTATTCTTACACCAGTTTATGATGTATGTTGGTTTATAATACATGTAAGATAGTATATGTGGACAAAACTCTAACATCATTTACAGCTTAGACATGACAACATAATTAAAGTACTTAAGGATATTTCAGTCTATTCTATGCATAGCATTATTGCCAGGCTTATAAACAGAAGCAAATATGTATACTGTCAGGGAACCTTGTGTTAGGGAAGTCTTGGGAAAGCCTCCTGGGATAGAGTGGCATTAATAAGCTCCTCATTAGGCATACATTCAGTGAATTATTCAGCTCTTTCCAGAAGCTTAATAGATGTGAAGTATGCCAGTAATATCCAGACTTTTTAGCTTATGGAGTTACTTTGGATGAGAACAGCTACATTTGGGAAGCAAATCACTTTTATTTTGAGATTATTAACTTCAAACGCTATGAAGAAACTGATGATTTCCAAGCCACCAACATTACAACATTCAACTGTTCTAGCCTGCCTTCAAAGCTTGGGTATTCCATTCAGTATCAGGATTCCAGAGCTTTGAAGAGGGAGAAGGTAGGAAAAGACTTAAAAGTTAAGGCGACCAGCCATCCATCTGCCAGGAACTCCCATGACTTTCAGACCTAAAACTAGGAGAGTCCTGGACTAACCAAACAAAGACCTTCTACCTGGAATGCTCAAAGTAGTTTCTTTTTATTTTACTTTCTAATTTTTCAACCTGATAATTTAAAATAGATATTTTCCCCTATTTTTTTGTATGAGGATACTGAAGTACAGGCAAGGTGACATGATACCATGAACCCAGGGCCTTGCACACGATATATAAGTATTCCACCACTGACTATATTCCCAACCCTGCATGTTGGCACCTTCCAACCCTGAGGAGTGCTCCAAAGGCCTGTGTTTATGTCAAACTCTTTTGTTTTTAGGATGGAACAGTTTAACATCAGTACTGATTCATGTCTTACACACGTACTATTCTCTAGACATGAAATACTATCAGTATTATATCCAGTTCTCAAAATGATTCTGATTGATTCCAGAAATCAGATTAAAAACTTACGCTTTGAGGACAACCAGAAAGCTGTATCCAATGCACATAATCCCCACCAGGAAGTAGGAGAGAGGTAGCCGGAAATTCAGCCATCCAATCGTGCGTTTATTATCGTAGTAGCCATAAAAGAGGACAGAGTACTGTGCCAGGCCCTAAAATCCAACAACAAAGCCACTTACTTAGCAGATGTTGTGAAGAGCAACACAAAGGAGAAGATGGACTTTAAAAAGAACAGAATGACATTAATTTCCATTGAGGTCACAGACTGACATGAGCCTTACTGTTTTGTTCCATAGAGTTAATGTTCCAGCTGTCATATTGATTGACAGCTATCTGAAATTCAGTGACTTCTAAACAGACAAAATTTTAACCAAGTATTGGCTTGCTCCAATGTGCAGCTATTACTGTGAAAGGTCCATTGAGTTGAACATCAAAACAAATTTCATGGTATCATTTAAAGAATTAGAATAATACACATGTAGGAGATCTCTGGAGTGTGCCGCCTTAAAATATTGCACTGGGTGTCTATTTCCTGTCAATTAAATCTGTTCTCCTTAACTATAGAGTTGTGTCTCAGATACCTCTTAACAAAAATAAGCAGGTGAGATGATATTGGAAGCAATGAGATTCCTTCAGGCAGACTGATAGCATTCCCTCATAACAGCCATGTTCATCTGTGTACTACATCTTACCCAAAATTATCTGCCCGGGTAAGAGTCACCATCCCCCAAAGCCACCAAACCACCCCCCTCTTTGCACACAGCATGTTGAAGTATCCTGATGCTACTTTCTCTCCCATCACCTCTCTCTCTCACACTTTCACTTTTAACCTTGAAGCAGTATTTCCATGACATCGTATTATACATCCACTCCCCAGCTCCTGCCTGCCTTCTCTTTGGGAATTGCTTAAATAATCATTTTACTTTGTTAAATAATTGGACAGTTTGGAGTACCTTCTTGAAATCAGGTGAGTTGCTTTTGAAACTCTTACACAAGCCAGTTAGCTGTCTTTAATGTCATTTACATCAACCAGTGGGAGGACTATAAGACCCACCAGTGAAGAAGGAGGGAAGGGAGGTAGGGCCATATAGAGAGGGACAAGGGAAAGTGTCACAGCTAGCAAGTCCTAGAAGGAGAATGAAGAGAAGGAATTGAGAAAATTGACCTAAAAAGAAGTTACTTAACTCACACATGATGTTAGTGGGATCTAAAAAATTACTTCTTTAAAATTTTATTTTTAATACCATAAGAACCCTCAGGAAATAAAATTTTTACACACACACAAATATCAAATGAGTTTGGGGATCTAACCAGACCAAAATGGCAGGTGAGGACTGTAGGTAAATAACCATGTGCTTAGCCCCACTGTACCACCTAGGGCTGCACCTTCATCATTTATCTTAAGAAATGAAGCCCATCTATGATGGTTAAGTCCCCAGAAATCCCGTTTTAAAGTTTCTGGGTGTCAACGATGTTTCTGATGAGATTAGCATCGGTGTAGGTGAACTCTGTAAAGCGAATTGCTGTTTCCAACATCGGAGCATGCCATGCCATGACAGCCTGAGTAGAATAATGGACAGAGGGGATGTACGCCCCTGCCTTTACTGTTGCAATGCTTTGACTTGGCCACATTTTTCATTATTTCCTGCCCTCAGACTGCAACTCACACCACCAGTGTCCAGGTGCTCATGGTACTTGGACTTAATTACCTACAGACTTCAGAGGTCTCTAGCTTAGAGATAGAGGATTATGGGATGTTTCAGCCTTGATAATTGTGGGTCAAATTCTTAATGTGATTATCTTCATGTATTCTCTGTAGGAGTATATTGTAATGTTTTATTAATTTTAAATTATGTATAATATATAAAGATTTATATATAACAAATTTAAATGTGAATTATTTTTATTACTATATATATTAGCTATTGGTTATTTATCAGGCAAACCCTGACCAATAAACACAAATAAATTTTTGAAACTAAATAATTGGCATAAACTTCCATTAGGGAGCAAGTAGGCTAATCTTATCCAATAAGAAACCAAATAGGGTGAATGGGCAAAGTGCTGAAGATGCAGAACTCTTCATCTCAAGAGACCATGCCCTGGTAAGAGTGCCTGGCTCCCATTTGCATGCCATGTTGTTTCACATTCAACTAGTCAAAGTCTCCTCTATCCTGTCCTGAGCCTCCATTCTGGTTTCCTTGTGTCAGGACAATAAGAAGAGAATCTGCTAAGTCCAGACACTTGACCTCTGGTTCAGTTTAAAGGTTACATCCTCAACTGCTTATTTTTTTATAAGTGTGGGATAACACATATCATTTCCCACACCATTGACTTCTTTTAGCAACTGACCCTTACGCATTTTTTTACTGCAGCCCTGGCATACAGTAATACCAAAGTAACAATATCAGCTAATATATTTTGTTGATAATTTAGTAGCACTTGGATCCCCTTATTTCATCTCACAGGGCTGTCTAGTGAGCCCTGGGAAGTTATCACTCATTCTTCCTCACCCTAATATTTCTTTCATGAGTAGAAGTTCTCTGAGTATAACATTGCCAACCATTCTCAAGTTCTTCACTGCAGCCTAAGGAGCAGAAACAAGTCTGAGGGTAGAGCCCACGTGATAAAAGGGAATGTCATCCTTCCCTTCTGGGAGTACATACTGGCTTTATCTGTCCATGCAAATGGACACCTGTCCTGGCACAAGGTCTGGCTGTGAAACCTACTTTTCCATAAAAGATACTACATTTTTCACATCCGGCTTAAGCTTATTTTTTCCTCTGGCTAGCTTACAACTTGGTTGGATAATGGAGGAGTCATTTACCACAACATTGTCCCTCAACTAACACATATGAATATTCAGTAGCCGCTACCCTGATGTGTACTTTTCAGGTAAACAAACTCAGCCTTAAAGAAGTTAAGTTACTGCCCTAGTTTCCACAGCTAGTATATGACAGAGTCAGAACATGAGTCAGCTTTGGCATAAATCCCATGTATGTGAATACTGAGCTATCCACTTCTCCTTGTACTTTCTTTGTCTCCCAAGATGTAGATCATGTTAGTATCATATCTTCCCAAGGAAAGACAGAAGCAAGACATGCTACCAGTCTAACAGGAGATGATACGTGGTATTGACTGGGACTCTTTGAAAAGACCTTGTACATTTTTTTTAAGGTTTCATAGAGTTTCATCCCTATGTCCATAAATATTACAGCCTGACATCTTTGATGATTCATAATCACAAATATGAGAGTAAAGAGGATGCCCTGAAAATAGCACAAGAAGAAAACATAGACCATGGAGAGCATCTGGCTAGGTCAGCACAATAGTTACTAGAGGCAGCTGGCTCATCTAGTGTCTGTCCCTCAACATATGTTCAAAGCTGGCACTTCATAAATAGTAGATCCTACCAAAGTAGGGGAGAGTCTTCTTTGATGCTCGTATATGTGTGTGTGTGGAGGGGTGCTGATTATTCACAGGATCTCTTACATTCACCTATTGCTACACATGCAATCAAGTATATAAATGGGCATTAATAAATTCAATTTTAATTTCAAAAGCTTTATTAAATCCATCTAAGGAGTATATCGATGGTTAAACATGAGTTGATAGTTCTAGAAGAGAAATAACCTCCCCTGCCATGCAGTGGGCATGCCACATGTCTTTCTCCTTCCCTTGAAACTACAACAGCAGACATCTGGAAGTGACCAAAATAGCAATGACTCCTAGCCCAGCCACGGATGTATTCAGTTGCTATGTTAGTGGGCCCTGATTTCCCTGTGGGATAATTCTCCTCCCCTCTCCCCAATCTGTGACAGATAAACTACAGCCAGAACCAAGTTTCAAATCAGCACAGAAAATGCCTTTCCAAATCTGGAGCACTATGCTTGTATGTCTTTTTTGAAGGCTACCATTTCTCTGGTCCATAGTCACCCACACATCACCACAAAAAAGGGAGAAGACTAGAGGCTTTGATTATCTTGTCACTAGGAATTAACTCATGTGTTTACATAATATTTACTGAGAACTCAGTATTTGGCAAATGCAATACATAGATAGAGGAGAAAACTGGATTCCTGGACTCCTCAAGACTTCATATCAGAAGTATTTGTTGACTAAAATTGTAGCAGCACTCTATCTTTTAGATATTTCATATAATTCAAAATAAATACTCCCTTTGAAAAACAAAACTCTACCCCCAGCATGATAAATGAATTTCAGACAACTATTTTGTGGGTAAAAGACCCTGCAAAGTTAAAAATGGTAGAAAATGAAGGTAGGATGTGTGAAGCATGTCAAAGAAGTTCCATGAGGTGGAGATGTACTGCAGGAACTGAGTCCACCTACATTTCTACTTTGAGTCATTACTGATCATTCACATCTCCCAATTAATTAAGAAGGCGTCAAGTATGAGTGAAAGAGACAGACAAGACCACTTACTAAGAAAAGCAAAGGATGTTGGAGGCTGATAATACCCAACAGGAGCCTTAGTTAATGTCGAAGGAACAGTCTGGCCTTGGAGACAACATGCTGAGAGCCACCAAGTTACTTCCATGTTCCTAACCAGACCCTCTGTCACCAGCCAAGTGTTTTGCTCACATCTACACTTCCTTTCTTCTTATAGAAATGCAGATCCAGAAACCTAGACCAGATACTGCATGGCTCTTGTTTATTTAGTTATTAGTATTTTGATTAGCATACAAAGTCGTGGGCTTCAACATGATATTTTCATTCTTTGTCTTTGGTGTTCTCTTTCCCAGTCTTTCCTTGTCCCCAGGTCCCCTTCTGGCTAGTCCTCTTTCTCCTCCACTATCTTCTTTTCCAGTTTCATGTTCTGTGTATCCTAGTCTCCTCCCCAACCCTATTTTAAGACCTCCTTTTCCCCTTTCCTGGGCTCCTTTCTAGTTTTATGGTTGACCCCCTCACACACAGACACATATTTATCTTTCTGAGTTTTATAACTTTGTTTACCAAATAATTTCCAGTTTCTTTCATTTTCCTGGTGATGTCATCTTTCTTTACAGCTGAATAAAAGCCCATTGTGCATATACCACACTTCCCTCATTCATTCATCTGTGGCTAATAGTAACAATGAATACTGGCAAGAATGTGGGGAAAGGACCTCTTATTTACTGTGATGGAACTATAAACCCTTGTAGTCACTATGGGAATCAGTACAGAGATTTCTCTAAAAACTCAAAATAATATTACCATATGACACAGTTGTACCACTCCTGGCAACTACGCTATGTCCTACCACAGAGAGAATTGATACATGGTCCTTGATTCATAATGTGTGTCTTAGAGAGATGAAGCAGGACTCAGTCTCCACAGATTTTCTCTTCAGCAGATTAGTGTCAAAGACTCCATCCTTCAAAGCTGTGACAAAAAACATTTGTTTTGGTGTCTACCTACGGATTGAAGCCCTTGTCTCTCTGCCTTCTGCACAGGCCAGAGACATTGACACAGCTTCCTTTGGCTTCTGCCTTGTGGATATCAGGCTTTTATCTTTCAAGCATTTTTCCCCCTCCAACAAAAGAATATTTTCATGAGATAGATACTCAAAGCAGGTGTTTACAAAACACCTACTGTCTTAGTTAAGATTTCTATTGCTGTAAATAGACACCACGACCACAGCAACTCTTATAAAAGAAAACACTTAATTGGGGTGGTTTACAGTTTCAAAGGTTTAGTCCATTATCATCCTGATGGAAAACATGGTGGCATGCTGGCAGACATGGTACTTGAGAAGCAGCTGAGAGTTCTACATCCAGATCAGCAGGCAGCAGGAAGTGATTGTCACACTAGACCTAGTTCGAGCATTTGAGACCTCAGAGTCCATCCCCTAGTGACATACTTCCTCTGTCAAAGCCACACCTACTCCAACAAGGCCATACTTCCTAATAGTGCCACTCTATAAGGGCCAAGCATTCAAACACATGAGTCTGTGGAGGCCATTCATATTCAAACCACCACATCTACCAAGTGCCAGACATTGCACTGATACTTAACGTGCATAATCTCATTTAGTTTTTTTCTACCAGTCTGGCATGTTATCAGTAAAATATTTTACATGTGGCTATCAAAAGATCAAGGTGGTTGTCTGGCATCTCAAAGGCAGTGTGCAGTAAGATTCCAACTGGAGTGCATGTGATTTCCTTTTGTTGGAGTTTCTTTTGTTAAGTGCACTGTATTATAACTCTTCTGTCTTTTGTGAAAAGTACTTGTATTCACCTGCCCCTGCAGATCCTTGCCCTTGCCCCTGTCTCTGCCTTTCAAGTGCTTGGATTAAAGGCTTACACCACCATGCCCAGCTACTTTTGTGCCCAAAACTAACACTTGGGTATGAATCTAAGCTCATAGCCCAGTGCCCATGGCATCTCTCATTCCATCATGATGACCCACAAGTGTGAATTAGCACATTCCAAACAGTTTCCCAAAGAGGCTTCTTTCTCCTTTCTCAGAGAGTGGCACCAATTTAATGCTGCTAGAAACCTGGTCATTTACATTGCTGTCCCATTTTCATCCATAGCCCATATCCAGTCACTAGCTAATTTCCGTAGTTTCTGCCTCATGTTTGTATTGCACAGAGATACCTTCTCTGCACTGCTGCCTTTTGAGGGCTCCTCAGTTGACTTTAGAAGCCCATCATCTTATGGGGACTGGGGAATGGTTCAGTCATAAAGTGTCTGCCATGAAAGCATGAGAGCTTGACTTGCAATCACCAACACCCACACAAAAGCTGAGTCTTGGGCTGAAGAGGTGATTCAGTGGTTAAGAGCACTTGCTGCTCTTGCAGAAACCTTAGTTTGGTTCCCTGCACCCACATCTGGCAGCTCACAGCCACCTGCAACTCCAGTTCTAGGGAACCTAATGCCTTTTCTGGCTTCTATGGGCACCAGTACACACAAAGTGCATACACAGAGAAGCAGGCAAACATGTACACACAGACAAAAAATACATTTTTCTGAAGTCACACAAGTCTCACACACACAACTCTCTCTCTCTCTCTCTCTCTCTCTCTCTCTCTCTCTCTCTCTCTCTCTCTCTCTTTCTCTCTTGATCACAAGGGTCTTCAATGGGTAAATCTCTGAATGTGTTTGCATCCTGCTTCAAGGCCCTTCTAGCCATACGCCTTCTATTGGATACAGTCAGTCTCCTAGCATAATGAAATTATCTTCCTGGGCTATGACTTCTGCTGACTTCTCAAGAGCCAGGTGTTAAAGAGAAATGTTCTCTCAGAATCCTCAGGTACTTGGGGTTCCACCAGTTGATATCCCTCCTTTATTCCTCTTCTCAAGCCAATTTGGGGAGGCACAATGGCTTCTCTGCTTGTAAACTGAAATTTACTGGATTGGCTCAGCTCAGAGGTAACTCCCTCCTGTAGCAAGTAAGCAAGCCTCAGGGTAAAATGGCCTAATTCATGGTTCCATTATAGTAAGACCATTTGGCTAGGGGTCTCAAATTGGTCCTCCAATTAGGTCTCTATAAACAATGGATGTGGGATTTTTATGTCCATCTGCCTCTCCTTTCCAAACAAATTATTCAGAACTCAGGTAGGAAATAGTTACAATTTGACAGACTTCTCTGAAAACTCTAGATAATGAAATCCCAATAAACCCAAACATTGGACCCATACTGAGACAGCACTGTACTTTAATATGCCCAAAAGATATATCTGATCATTTGAGAATGTAGCATTGCATAACAACTGTTGGTTTGCACAACAAATTAGACTATAGCATCCCCTTGGGCAGGGAACATGTTCGTTGTCTCGGCACTCCCAGCTTTTCTCATTCAGTTTGTTTGGCAATGGCTGAGTGAATAAAGAAATTGCTTTCAGTGATCATTAGCAGCCCTCAGTCACATTAAGCATCTTTAGATTGCCATCTAAATCACCCCTCTCTAGACACCTGCTCTGTGCTTATTCATTTTAATAAATCACAGGTATCATTCAACACAGCAACATGACAAGTATAATCTTGTGCTCAAATTTGAATTAAGACATCAAAAAGTATCTGAGAGACACTAAAGTTACCAAAAAAAGGGCTAATTTCTCTGTACGTCTAAAACTCATATTTTAAAAAAATTGAGACAATCTCAGTGTCGCAATGATATACTATGAGTATTATTTTCCACCAGCTGGGGAAGTTGCTCAATGACAGAGCACTTGCCTATGCATATACAAGATGCACAAGGCTCTAGGTTTGATCTCTAGACACACACGCATGTGTGCATACATGCACACAATACATGCGCACATGTGTGCACACATAGGTGTTTTCTTTGTTCTGAAACTGGAGGCTGAAAAGATCACATTTAGGAGTTTTGTTGGTCAGTTGACTTCTGTACTTGTAAATGTAGGTAAGTTGTAGGGTTAGAATCTAATTTTCTGGTTTTTAAATACCAGCAAACCCCGCCAGGTGAATTCAGCTCTTTACACAATCCTAGTCACTCAGCAGAGCACACTGGTAGACTCCTCCCCACTCTCCTCTTGGTCACTTTGCCCACGTTCCATCTAGTCAGTCCCTTGACCTCTCCAAATCTAAGCCTGATGATGTCACTACTCACCAGTAACCTGCTTAAATTACTTTCAATTACACTAAAGAAAAAATTATATTTTAGATTTGAGAGGATCTTACATGGTTCAATACTTTTTCTCTCCAGGGCCCTGGGCCCCTGCTTCCTCATTCTGAGCTCCACCTTCAGTGGCTCTTGCTCAGGCCCATAATGGGGCAACCCATTCTCACCACAGGATCTTTGCACTTGCTGTTGTACGTGCTAGAACACTTCACCTTTCTCAAGTCAGGACATCATATGATTCTAAAGAGTGCAAAGGGTTATTTTCTCAAAAAATGGTTTGTCCTCTTATTCATCTCTTCCCTTTAGCCATTCCAGGATGCCCAATGCAGTTCTCCTAATATTGTATCTTTCTTCCATAGTAGTTGCTGTTAATTGACTGTTCTGCTAATTTTTTGTATTCCTGAAGACAGAAGTTGGGTTGGGCTTTGCTCACCTTTGCTTAATGCCTATCACCTGGCAAATGCTTATCAAATGTTTGCTAAATGATTCAAAAGACGACTCATGTCTGTTATAACGCCCAAAGAAAGATTGTTTTCATGATGTCAGTACAGCAAACACCAGCCTCCAAAGGCATCACAAATATTTCAGCAGGAAGCCTCATCTTTGTCTGGCCAGGTGTGGTTTGACTGCATTGATGGAATCGAATTTGTTGTTGAGGCAAAGGAAGACATGATAGGATAAGAGATCCCAACTCCGCAGTCCAGGAAAACAAGAAATCTAAAAGCAAATGGAAGAATCTCTCTCATTACTTACATGGGTTTTAATGAAGTCTTGGAGTAACAGGATGAAAAACTAATGAACCAAGAAGAAAATCTAGGATGCAAAATAGAGTGTAAGTTGTTTCTTCTTCTAATGACCCTCAGAGAGCCTATTGAGGGAAATGCCCTGGATAATGAGGAAGTGAAGTGAACATGGGATCCAAGGGTGGACAGCCCTTAGGTACTGCCAATCCCTGGCCATGTGCATTCTGTGTGGACAGCATTCTGCCCCGCTCCGTGAAGGCTACAAGAATGTCACTAGACACACAGATGAGATACTTCTCACTCCTTCCGGTCACAGTCTATCTAAGGGAAGACTGAATTCTCTGTGTGGAAATGGAAATGTACAAGCCTGGTTTCTTCCCCAGGAAGCTTAGCCTGCTGTTTTGGGTCATGTCACCAAGGGAGGGCTATGTAGGAAGTGGGTGTCTGCTGACCCAGCCCTGGAACTAGGCTCAAACAATGACTGTGGCAAAGCAGCCATGCTGCCTGTAGGTTTTGTTTGTTTGTTTAGTTGTTTGTTTGTTTGGTTGTGTTTTTTTTTTTTTTTTTGGTTTTTTTGAGACAGGGTTTCTCTATGTAGCTTTGCACCTTTCCTGGGACTCACTCTGTAGCCCAGGCTGGCCTCAAACTCACAGAGATCCTCCTGCCTCTGCCTCCCAAGTGCTGGGATTAAAGGCATGTGCCACCACTGCCCGGCTCTGTCTGTGTTTTAAACCTGTTGAAGTTCAAAGGAGGTTAAGTCAGTTCCAGGCCAACAGACCTCTTGGGAGCAGATGTGCTGCTCAGATGTCCTTCCAGAGACAGCGTCCAGCTTTGTTTGACACTGCAGATCCATCACGACGCTTCATACTGTGGCCACATACCATGCACAGTACCCAGACACTCACTGATAGACGGGGCATATATGATAGAACTGGATACAGTGAACCAATACAGGTTCTCTTCTAGTCTCAGACTCCCCCAAATAGTCTTTCCTTTCTAGTTTCCTTTGCAAGTGTCAGACTTGCCCTGTTTTATAGTTGCTCTACTTGTCTAGCCCCTGCTTCCTTTTCCTCTCTCTTCTGTAAGAATTCCACAACCCCCCCAATACCTTCTCATGTAACATAGTTTTGTTGCCTATTTCTTGAGAAACCCTAAAGCCATCAACCTCTTTAAATTGATCCCCTGAAAATAAAGATGCACTTGGACTACTGAAATACTTTTAAAATAGAGGATTTATTATTCTATGTAGAAGTCACAAAAATCTCTCTGAGTGTGGTCAATGCAACAAGAGAGGAAGAAACTGACAGGAGCTGTGTTCCAGAGTAAACAGTGTTACTTTGGAAGATTATTTCAAAGAGCTGTTGATGCTGGTTAAACAAGAAACCAAACCCCTGTCTATCAACATTCCTCCTACTGCACACCGAGGTCCTTTGAGGACATGCTTCAAGGAGATGAGATGTTAAAGTAAAACAAACAACTGGACGTGGAAGTCAATCAGATTTTAGCTGGAATTTCATGCATCCATTAATTATCTGTGTTGTCTTTGGCAACTGTAAATATATTAGTAGCCTCTATCTTGAAGGATCGTCTTGAAGATAAAATGAAACATTACATGTAAAATTTAATGCATTTGATCATGTTATCTCTTCTCTCCTGGCCCCACAAAGGCTACTTCTAACTCCCACATCCTAGTAGAAAATGGAAGGCAAAGTCCACTCACTGTTTACCCATCTACACTGTACAAGACACCCTCAAGCTGAAAAGCTGACTGAATTCCCTTTTATTCTAAGTATGTTTCTTCAATGCTGTGATCTCAGTGTCTATTATCAGCTTAAAAACCTTGCAAATTCCAACCTTGTTCCCCCTTCCTTCTCCTTACTAGGATATTGAAACTAGGGTCTCTTGGTCTTGTACCACATCATCCCTGTATCTCTAAGTATCCTGCCAACAGAGGCACCCTGTCTTCCCAGTTGCTTCAGTCTGCATCTTGACTGCCCACCCTCAAAGCTCATGTGTTAAAGGTCCCCAGGCCAATACCAGTGGGAGATAGTCTCTAAAGAGAGCCCCTCATTGTGAATAGTCAGGAAGTAAACTCTCCAAGGGTATGGTCTCCTCTTCTTCCTCTGTTGCTTTGAGGCTGGAGATGAGCAATGTGCTCCACAACCCACTCCCTACCACTGTTACCTGACACCTCCACCAGATTTCCAGGGACACTGATCTGTCTGACCTTGGAAGAGACTCTCCAGAACAAAGAACAAAGCAAACCTTTTCTCTATATAAATTAATTACCTCAGATATTCTCTTGTAGTGACAGAATGATGATTAACACAGACTTAAATTCCTTTTTCTAATTCTACTAATTCCAATCATAACATTTCTGCCTATTTGGTTTATAGCATACATATTAGTCTCTCTATTTCTTGCAATTTTAATAAAATAGATTTCCCTCCTGAACAGTAAGACCTATCATTTGGCACTCAATAAAAGGATCAAAACTATTTTGCTCTGTGAATGATAATTTGTGACTCTGAGGAATCATAAAACTAGTTACTTTCATGTGTCACGTGATGCTTGTCTACTACTAACCAGAGGCTTTGATGAGTTGAAGAAAGTGTTTTCAAGTGACAGAGCTCAGCTGGAATGGAAGCTTTGAGATTCACAAACAAGGTTCACCACATTAGAAGTTCCTTAGAACTTTCCTACTTCTTTACCAGCTTTTCTGACCCTTTCCATTTAGTAGATTCTTCTACCACAAGAGGTCATACTTGCATCTACTTTTAATGTTCTGTAAATGCAGACTTAAGGGCTTGCACTCCTTCCTTTGCCTGGAAGAAACTATCTAACCCATGGCCGAACTATCCATCCACTGGTCATCTTGGCCCTGGACCTGAACACACTTTTCCTGGCTGGTACTTCTTTGGAAACCAGAATGAAGAGTTTCACATGTTTTCCTCTGAGAAGGTGTGATGGAATTCTGGACTCGCCTTATGATATAGAGAAAATGCCTCTGTGGAGTCACTGTCCAGATGAACAAGTCAAAACTCAGGCAAGAAGAAGTTAGAAGTCTGCCTTGTCATTTGAGGAGCTGATTTGGAAATTACAAGTTTACTATCAAAGCAGGAAATGGGATCAAACTGCTTCCATTCCTTCCCTCTGGGGTGGACACAGCGTTGAACAAAGCCAGTCAATTTTCTAGAAACAGCCATGAGAATTCTACTGAAAATTAGGGCAGGAAAGTTGCTGCTGGCACACAGGACATGAGTAGAAAATTAGATTTGGGCTTGCTCGGCCAAAGACCCTGAGCTTACTTTTCCCCTTGGCCAATCTTGGGCATGGGGTGGATGATTTCTACAGTAATTCCATGGATAAAATTCCCTTATTTTCTGCATTCCTAATAAAAAATTCTAGTTACTTCAGGGCCTTCTGGCAGTACACATAAAGATGACTTCTAGGCTTCAGAGCTGTGCTAAGATTCCCACCCTTTCATTTACTACCTGAAGAACTGAGAGGAAGAGCAAAGCCCAGGAGCCCTTAGCCTCCCCATCTCATCTATGAAGCAGGAATGGTAAAGTTCATCTTTCCTAGAATAAGGATTAGTCACAAATAAAATTATCTTCTGGTTGTTAAACTACTAGTTTAGCTCTGCTCTGTTATCTATCAGTTGTCTATTAATCTACAGTTATCATTATCTACATGGTTATCTATGCAGCTGTTCCCACCCCGCTTACTTCGGTTTATGCTAGCTGGGGTGAGGGAACTCTTCCCTGACACAAACGGAAAAACACAATACTCCTGACATTAGCCAAACTCTTTCCCTGCCAAAGTTAGAATAAAATCTTTGAAGAAAACAACACAGACAGCAGTTCCCAAACTTCAAGACCCATAAGATTTAAACATCTCATAAAGTAACAATATTAATGTTTCTGTAGGAATAATAATATTCAGTGGGTAACTTGCTAATTTTATTTCCCATGGATCCTTCAGTGGATCCTCATTAGAGTCTTGCTGCATTTATTTATTTGGTTACTATAATATAAAAGACCTCTCATTACCTTGCCCTAACCACAAATCTAGCCTTGTCTGATACAATAAGCTTTGCACAGCCATTCTGTTTCCTAACTGCTGTTTGCTTTCTAAGCCAAACAGAAAGACAAATACCACATGTTCTCACTTATGTGCAATCTAATCAACCAAACGCAAAGAAACAAGAGGTGGAGTGGAGTTTCCAGAGCCCAGGGAAGGGAGGATCCGAGTAACGACAATTAAAGGACACAAAACCTCACTTGGGCAGGAAGAATATGTATGAAATTTTCTATCTACTGCAAAGCTCAATAAACATAGCAAAGAGCCAGTTATTGTGCGCTTAATTATTAAGATAGTAAATTTCAAATGTTCTCAACACAACAATCATTAAATATTTGACATCCATGATAGGTTAATTAGCTTGATTTAATCATTTTATCTTATATTAAAATATTGTAACATCACTTTGTACCCCATAATATATGCAACTATGTTGTCAATGTGTAAGAAGAAAACGTGAATTAAAATTACAAAGAAATACTATTGCAGTGTCAATAGAGAATACTAGAATCAAAATGAATAAGAATGCCAACTGTTAAAGATGTGGAGGAGTATTATCCTAAGTCCTACTGTGGAAACACTTAATGTGCAGCTACTCTAGATACTAGTAACTTCCAAAAAAGCTAGGCACATATTTACCCAGTAACTCCACTCAAACTTATCCGCTCAACAGAAATGAAAGTGTATGTCTGCAAATGGCATTCAAAAGAAATACTTAGAGTAGAATTATTCAAAACAGCCAAAATATTGGAGAATTGCATCATTCATCAGTGAATGGATAAACAAAGGAAATTAAAGCCATGCAATGCAGTGCTCTCAGCAATGAATTATGGTGCATGTATAGCGTAAGTAAACCTAAAACATAACAAATGAAAGGTATCAGACTACAAATACAAAGTGTCATATGATTGCATTTATTCCTTTAAAAAATTCTAGAAAAGGCAAAACTATAAAAAAAATAGATGCAAGAGTTGTGTGAGATCGGGAGCTGAGGGCTAGATGACAGAGAGGCACAAAAGAGCTCCATGGGAGGTGAGGGAAGTGTTTTAAAGCCGGCTTGTGATGACTGCTGCATAGATTTACTTTAAATTACCAGACCATACACTTACATTGTGTGAATTGAATGGTCTGTAAATTATACTACAATAAAACTGAAAAGTTTAAAGTCTCAAGGTTAGAAATGCCATTCAAAGACTATCCCCAGTAAAACTGAGCCTTTCTCAAGCAGAATTAATCACATGTGGTGGCTTGAAAGAAAATGTTCCCCACAGGCTCTTATGTTTCCCAGTTGGTGGAACTGTTGAGAAAGGATTAGGAAGTATGACCTTGTTGGAGGAGCTATGTCATTGGGGGTGGGCTTTGAGATTTCAAAGGACTCACATTATTCCCACTATATCCTCTCTGACTCCTACTTGTGGTTAAGATGGTCAATCTCAGCTACTGTTCCAGCTGCCTGCTTTCATGCCTTTATGCCACCATCATAGACTATAACCATCTACAGCCATAAGCCCAATTTAAACTTTTTCTTATAAGTTACCTTAGGCATAGTATCTTACCACAGCACTAGAAAAGTAACTAAGACACCACATCTGAACTGGACACCCCAGGACTCTCTGATTGTTGTTCTTCTTATTTCCATTGTGCTAATATGGTGTGCAGCACCTCATATACTAGTTGTCTATCTATCTTCCTCCTATTAACATGTACAATCAGTCAAGATCCACAGCACTATTTTTGTAAGGCCAATGCATGCTTATATTCAATGAATAAATGCTGACTTAAAATGAAATGTTTGATTAGGGTGACTACAGAGTCGAAGCGGCACACTCACTACTTAGTCTATGCTTCATGCTTCCTTAGTAGCTCACTGTGAACTCTTAGAGATGGGATCACGGTCTTAAAATTTGTGTCTTCTGGTACTGATCACATAAATCTATTTCTGTGGTTTTCATCACATAGATTTAAAATATCTTCCCCTCACTCAGGATTGCTAGTTATGAGATTCACAAGACTAAATGTCATCTGATTCATTTATTTGAGAAAAAAAAAAGTCTAGAAACAAACTATAGAGACAGAAAGCAGGGTTCATGAGAGCCATCCACCAGTTAGTTGAGGACCAGATTAGGAGCTGGAAAGAATACGGAGCAGCCATCTTCTCATCTTAAGAAGCTCAAAATTTAGAAACCAAAATATATGTGCACATATTAACTATGAAGAGGAAGTCTGGGTTTTTAATTCCTTATCATGTCAAATATACAAAATTTGATTCTCATTCGAAATTCTCCAAAAAAACTGAATGAATTATCAATTTCCTAAACTTTGCCTTAGAACTTTCCTACTCAGATGCTTCCAAACATCTCTGATCTGGTTAGTATTTTAAAAAGAATTCATAGAATTTCATCATCACAGACTTGAGTCATTACCCAAAATGATTTTTCAATTGACAGGAATAAGTCTGTGCTACACTAATTAAATGTTCTAACTTGCTTTTTGTTGTTGTAACAAAACACAGACCAAAATCATCTTGGGGAGAAAAGGATTTATTTCAGCTGACAAGTTACAGTTCATCATCATGGGATGCCAGGGCAGAACTCAAGGCAGAAACCTGGAGGCGGGAACTTAAAAAGGCAGAAATTTGTGGAAGAATGCTACCAGTGGGCATTTCTGGCTAACTGCCATTCTTAAATAGCCCAAACCCACCTACCCAGAGATAACACTACCCACAGTGGGCTGAGCACTCCCACATCAATCATAAATCAAGAAAATGCCCCCACAGACATTCTGATAGAGGTGATTCCTTAGTTTAGGTTCTCTCTCCCCCGGGCTGGGTAAGTTGACAACCGAGGCAAATTATGGTATTGAATAAGACTAACTTTAGTACTATAACAGAATACTATTTATTTCAGTACTATAGTGAAGTAGTAATTATTTTAGTTTCACTTAGAATTTGGTATTTCTCAGGATGTAAATGTTTAACTTGATTTAGCAGTGACTATTAAGTAATATTATGTATGAATCTTGTGTAGGATTGTGAAGAGGTTAATATGAAGTAGAAAAATGAATTCCCAAAGAATCCCATAAGATTTTTCAAAAAGCACGTTTGCAAATTCTTCTTCCTTTGTTCTTTTTCAAAGGGAGAATAAATAATATTTGATTGAAATTGTTGGGATTTGAGCTCATCTTCAGTCCATAGTCAATATTCCTATGTAATCATATTATAATGTGTGTAAATCTTATTCACACACATACACATTTCTACACACATAGTCTTTTATGAACAGGAGGCGGGGACATATCTCTTAAGGCCATGGTATTCCAGGATAACAGCAACAGGGAATAGCTGGTCCCCTACAGACAGTTCTCTGAAAATACTTACGTTGAAGTCGTACAACACGCCAAAGTTGGCTGCAGATGCCTCTTCAGCTCTTGGGACTGTTTTCCTAGGTAAGCTGCCATATGGTAAACCCCAGAGGTACTAGTTGAAGCAAAAAGAGCAGTTAACAATTGGATGCAAAATCTGAGCTACACATGTGATCACAAATGGTTTCATTTAAAAACACTTCTGAAAGCTTTTCATTTGGACTCTGTGGTCTCCATGTGGGGTCTCGTTTCCTGGGACTCCACTAAATCCAGAATTAAAAACAAAGGAAGTAAAGCCCCTACATCCTGAGTTCACTGGATAAATCTCAAAGTAGGGCAACCACAGTCACCAAGAGACTTGCTGAGAAGCCCTGTGCTCATCACTGCCATGATAGTAGCCATATTTAGAAGAGGAGAGGTAGTCTTGGGGGCACCACAGTGTTCATCAAAATGGTATTATCCTCAGTTTCATATGAGATCTCCCCTTAGGAGAGGAGATGGAAGGAGGGTTCATTGGAAGGGACTAAAACTTCAGGAAAACCAACCATGCAATCAGTCAGAGAGTATCTTACTGAGAGAAGATACTCACATCCTTATTACAGCAGCACCTCTGCCATCTACATCTGCATCTGTGCTATGGGCTAAGTAGAAAAGCAGTGTAACAGAGAACAGCACCGGGAGCAGTGGATTAGCAATAAGGCAAGAATAGGGTCATAGGAAGGATCCATAAAGCATCCTCCATCCCCACAACTTGCCAAGCAAAAGCTACTTCATATGTGAAATGAACTCCTGAGGGAGTTAGTAAGCACAATTTAAAACCTGTGTGCAGAGGTTGACCAGCCAAAGGCTAGGAATTAGACCCTGCTGATTCCTTTTATAGGAAGGGCATGATCTTCTGAAACTGCAGCCTTTGGTTACGTTGACTTCCTGGACTGAACAGAATAGGAAGTTCTTTCTCCACACACAGCTTCACTCCAAAGTTGAGAGGCACAGAGAACAAAGGTAAGTGAGGTATTGGGCCTGCAGAGAGACATGTAAGTCTGGGACAAAAGGCCACATGCCTCAGAACAATGCTAGGTGGAGCTGCTGGGTAAAGGCAGCTATGAAATATGGCCATGTGGTTGGGAGATGCTTAGCTCTGGTCTCTGGTGTCTCTACACAGTTAGCACACAGGAAGCTCATCCTCTTTTGTTCCTATTTAGGAGTTAGAAATCATCACCCAGGAACATTCAGGAGTTAGAAATCATCACCCAGGAAACAAGACACGCTTCAGTATTTAGCGTGTGCACACACACACACACACACACACACACACACACACTTGAACAGGTATCCAAAGGCAGGACAATCCCTGCTCATCAGTGGGTCTGTGCACTGCACTTTACAGAATCTTGTAGAGTTCAAAGGAATTAACAACAGCCTTTCATTTCCTCCATACAGAGCTAGCACAGCATGTGAGGAAAAGACTCCAGCTCTACCTGCTTCTGAAGCCAAGGAGAGTAGCAGTAGGCAGGGATGGAGTGCAGTTTCAGGTTTCCTTAGATAGAGGAGCAAAAATAAAGTATGGCTTCATTTGAAATGGGTGAGATACACACACATTTGGCTACACTGCCTGAAACTCTTAACTTGGGCAAGAATCTCTTCCCACTGTCTTCTCAGCCAAACAGACTTAGAAGGCCCAGAATTGTCACAGGAATTATAAAACTAGTTGACTAAAATGCAAAATCTGGGTGATGAAAGAAGCATGGATCCTAGACTCAGGCCAACTTACCAAAAATACTAAATAACATAGCTATCTTTATTAAGTTACCTAATACCTAATACAGGTGTTCAGGCCTATTTCAAATGGGGGTGGAAAATCTCTACAATCTCCTCATGAACTTGTGAGGCTCAGTATATGGACCGTGAAAGTACTTTGCTCTGTGGGGAGCCAGCATCTCTTTAGCGCTGTCAGGCCATATTATTCTGCTGACAAGAAGGCTTCTTACAAATGTAGGAGAACCCACTGACTACACTGGGTGCATAAAATGTCATTCAAACACACAGTTTCAACCACTGACAATGTCACATTGAACAAATTGGTTTTACTAGTACCAGAAGAGGTTCTTTGTAGATTCAACAAACTCACACCCAGCTTTTGAAGCATAAGCACCCCAAGACATCTGAGCCGCTTCATGGGGTGAATCCAGCAAGCACAGTGGTGGTCTGGTCTCCACTCAGTTTTTCCCACATCAACTGAGGGGTTTGTTTCTTTCTTAGTCTGAGCCCTCTACGTTTCTAATTTTGACCTTAAAACACTCCATGGCCACTGACCCCATCAACTGTGTGCATGAGACAAGTGAAACTTTATTTTAGGAAAAAGCTGCTGGTGCGGTGTTCCTCCAGTTTAGAAAAGCTAGAACTTCCGGTTGTGAGAAGAACAACTTGGAAAGCAAATTTGGCAAAATAAATACAGCTCAGTAGGCATCCCGTTGACCGATAGTACTTAACATTGGGGCAAAAACAAATGTGATTCTGAGGAAAGATATGATTTTTCCTACCTAAAGTGCACACTGAGACACAAACACAGCATGTTATATGTAATTCCATGAGAACCACGTACCCTTGGAGCAAGGATTGGGACCTTTGGGTATGGGTACTATTTTGAAGGTTAAGCTTATTGTAAATCCTATCACTTAAGAAATGAGCATAGCTAGTCATGCTACTCTAAAAGGGGGGAGGAGAGAAGGGAAACAATCACTTAAAACTTTTTGTCAGTGTCCCTTACAAGCTGGAAGTCAGAGCTTACCTCTGGTAACATGATGAGGCTGAATGTCAGGATGAAGAGAACCATGTTGACGCCATACATCCACCTCAGGAACAAGAAGTATGAGGCCACTGATGAGCCAAACTGACCTATTACAAAAACAGTTAAAAGGCTGAAGGAAAGCAAAACAACAAGAAAAAAGCAGTAGCTGTATCTCAGTGGCCCTCCAAAGCAGCTCCCAGCACCCATATCAGGCAACTCACAATTACCTATTACGTCAGCTCCAGGGACTCAGAAATCCTCTTCTGGCCAATCAAGAACCTGTACATTTGTGCACACATACCCCCAACACACACACACACACACACACACACACACACACACACACACACACATTAAATTTAAAAATGGAAGTACATCTGCTAACTGACATCCATTGGACCATTTCGTATTGGCAATCTCTCCTCTCCTTTCTCTTGGAGAGAACATTTCAATGGCATGGCAGCATTCCCTAGGGAGCAGAATGAATAAGCTTTACAAAATGTCACTGTAAAATGCAACCTATGCCTCCAGGGTCCATCCAAGGGAGAGTTCCCTTTAGTTTAGCAGTCAAGCAGCTACAAGCACCACCTACAGTGTGTGCTTTAGTTCCTGAGCTCAGTGAGTAGATACACAGAAAACAGCTCTACTTCCCTGCCTGCTGTTGAGGACAATCATAGTGACTGCAGCGCTCTTATTCTTGGACAAATGATAAACACACCCTTCTCAAAAACTGTTGACTGTACCCTCATGGGTGGTTCTAAGACCATCTGGTGCTGTTTCTCATCACTGCTGGCATTTTACAGAGATAGTGCAGATGCTGAAAGTCACACCGCACATCTTAAGCATCTCCTGGCAGAATTTTTCTTCAATACAGAGCACAGTATCACAGGTGGTGTGGCTGCTCTGAGAGTGTTGTTTCCATGAGGTGTAGGCACAGCAAATAGACTATCTGTACCCAAACATATAGGAAGATTATATAAAGGGTATGTGAGTGAGAATTACAGCCAGACAGGTCCTACAGGGAGGGTATTGAGAGGAGTTGCTTTAGATCAGTTTATCTAAGAAGGTGTTAGAGAAGATGATACTGGAGCAGACATCAGAGGCAGCAATATGCCAAGCTGCAAAATTGAGACAGGCAAGAGCTTTGAGCAGCCAAACCAAACCAAAGCCTGTGTGAGTGGAGTCTAATGGAGGAAAGAGATGGTAGAAGACGCAGTTGATGGGAGGCATGCTGGGTAGGGTGCCCTAAAGCAATAGTAGTATTTTATTTGAAAAGTGATAAAGGGTGATGGGAACTGTTAAGTAGTGGGACTGGAGGTCAGACATGTAAATGTCTTTTCAAAACCCAATTTGAGCTTTGGGGGCTCCAATAAACAGCAAGAGGCAAGCCTCTGTCAACTCATACCTGCTCTGGGGCAAGGCAGAGATCTGTCTGATTCTCACTGACTAAGAAGAACGTGAATGCAGAAGCAGAAAATATCTTCTTAAAGCTGATATTAGTGAAGTAAGAATAAGAATTCCAGGCTGGAGAGATGGCTCAGTGGTTAAGAACACTGGCTGTTCTTCAAAAGGACCTGAGTTCAATTCCTAGTACCCATGTAGTGGCTCACAAACCATCTCTAATTCCAGTTCTAGAGGATCTTACATCCCTTTCTGGCCTCCTTGGGCACCAGGCAGACACAGAGTACACAGACATGCATGCAGGCAAAACACTCACACACACACATAAGATTAAAAATTGAAAAAGAAAACCCACAGGAACTCTAAAACTCGGGATGAGATGTGGTAGGATCCAGAAGAGCCCAGGTTTGTTTGTTTTTTTTTTTTTTTTTTTTTTTTTTTTGGTGGTCACTTAAGGCCCAGTATCTAGATTCTTGTTTCCCTAGTCTTACTGATTGCGGCTTTCAGTCATCCAAGGGAAATCAGGGCCCAGCCTCAGCAACCTGTGTCAGTCCCGTTGATTCTTTTTATTGAGCAGATTCCCCCATAGTGAACCCATGCTCTTTTTTAGCCCTCTGGCTCTGAAACCTTCTTATTAGAGAAGGCTTCCTACAGGTAAGGGGAGGCCCCCACCAGAGCAACTGCAGCCTCTGCTTGCCAATCTCACATCCATAATACCTCTTGTTCTGAGGATCAGTCTATTCTTCAGTTAATGGTTCACTTATTCCCAAAATATAAAAGCAGGTTTATTTATTTTGTTTTGTTTTTGCTTTTTTTTCAGAAAATTGAAAAGAGGTCAATCTCTAAACAGGTGTTTAGGAAGGAATCAATGATTTTTATGTCCAACAACATGTGTTCACATTTATAAGACAGCTCAGACTCATGGCACGCTGTAAGGATTATCTGTGAACTAACCTGCCAAGATACTGCAGCCATATACACTGGCCTGCCTGCAGAACACTAAAGCAGACCTGACTCCCCCGCCTTCCCCCACCTCCAGACATCTGATCATCTACCTGCCTCCTGGTGATTTCATACCAC
>CABHPP010111902.1:32154-98552 GCA_902168425.1 Peromyscus attwateri | reverse complement strand
CCCCCCCCCATCACTTGGGAAAACTCATGAGAAATGGTGATCTGGGCCAAAATGTGTGGCAGTCCTTTCACGTAGATTTCTATTTCTTGTGAGTGACCAGGGCTCTGAGGAGCTCTGCTCACATGCGTCGCTGCTGGATGGTGCAGGCGTGCCTCAACCCCGTGTTGTGACCTCTGGTTGCCTCGACTCCCAAATTTGTCCTTGTCTTGGCTCTTCACTTTCCAAGGTTCCAACGCTCCAGGGACCTGTGGCTAATTGGAGAATGAAGATATTAAATACAGAGAGGGGTAGGAGCAGAGAAGTAGAGACAGAGAGGTCTCATAACTTTCCTTGCACTATACTGCTGTAGTTATTACTAATATTCTAGTATGCCTAATTTATATATTAAACTTACTGTAGGTCTATATGTCCACGGTACATAAACCAGTATATGTAGAATGTAGGGTTTGGTACTATCTATGGTCTTAAACATCCAGTGAGAATCTTAGACAGTATTTACTTGTAAATAGAGACCCTTGTTCTACAAATTAGCTATCTTAAAAAAAATAGAAAAATCTTTGCCTCACAGCTCTGAGGGATAAAATCCCCAATGGAAGAGCCAACAGGGCCACATGTTCTCCAGAGGCTGTGTTGAATGTTTCCTTGCCTCTCCCCAGCTCTGTGTGGCCTGAGAGCTCTTGGCATCCTGGGCTTTTTTAACAAATAAATCCAATCCTGCCTCTACCTTTATATGGCTGTCTTCCCTGGATGGTTGTCTCTGTGTCCCGCTCCTTTCTCTTAGAGTGACATTAGTTACCTGGCCAGGGTGCACCCCAACCCAGTCTGTTGGCATCTGCAAAACTCCACTAGGAAAGAGGTTTGTTTTCACATGTATTGGGAGTTAAAAAAAAAAAATCTCAATTTCTCGCTTTGGCTGAGACCATTCAGCATCCAACAGCCTTTATTGCAAGAACCAGAATGATAAGACACATCGATTCTATTTAGGTCCGCATACTTGTGAAATCTTACCCTGGACTCTCAGTGGCACACTGCTTGCCTGGCAAGGCCCTGGGTTTGATCCCTGACACAAAAGATAAACACAAAACCAAATGTTTGGACTCCTGTTTGTGTCCTTCCAATGAACACATACCCCTAGCATCAACAAACAGATATGAAAAATTAATTATATATGAAATAAGACTACAAATTAGTCTTGTGGGTTTTTCAACATTTAAAATGACCTTGACTCTCTTTTTAAAGACGATTGAGCCACCAACACCGACTGTTGTTTCTTAATTCATTGTGTTACCATCGTTTCTTGCTTACTGGTGTTGAAATGTTCCTTCTATTATGAAATAGTGGCAACTGCAAATGGTACTTATTTGCTTTCACATTTTCAGAATGATATTCTAACTTGGTAAAAAGTAAAATGTTGAGAATCCTCAAATCATTCCTTAATTTTTGGCCATTTTCTTCCTCAGTAAAATCTAAACGTGTGGGAATCACTGCAACAAGATAGTTCTTTTCTTTTTGAGACAAGGTTTCAGTATCTACCCCAGACTCACTCCCTCTGAGCTCAGGCTGACCTTGAACAAAGTGATCCTCCTGCTTCAGCTTCCCAAGTGCTGTGATTGCAGCCAGGCACCGTTGTACCTAACTCCTGTCTTCACCCGTTGTGCCCAAAGAGGTTTCGGTTTTATCTTTGTAAAGTGTGGGGACAATTTTATTAGAACTTAAAAGAAAATGAATCAGCAAAGCAGGCAAGCTGGAAGTGTCAGCAGCTGGCCAGAGGAGGCCAATAGAGGAAAGGAAGAGAGAAAACCACACAATTTGAGTTAGGCTGGCATGGAGGTCAGTCACATGATAGACAAACTGCCGTATGACAAGGGAGGGAAGCCATAGAAAAAGCTTGAGTCCCAGATACAAGACACAAGCTTACTTAGGTTCTCACCAGCAGCCAAAGGAACCGGACAGAAGAGAAGAAAAAGGAAATGTTACAATGTTCTTAGCCAGGACTCGAGAGACAGGCAGACCCAACAGAACCTGGTGGGGGCTCTCAGGAGAGCTTCTACTGTGGAAGTGTGAGAATACATTGTCTCACTAAAGGGCTAAATACTCCTCCTGCCGTAGCTTAAAGTGGACCCGCTTTCATGAAGGATGGTCTATTGGCCAGGTGATTGACCTTGCTAACAAAATTAAATCTTAATGGAGAGAAAAATGCCATGCTCCCACCTAAAGGTAGATTCCATTCTCTACTGTAAGATTACTCCGAAGAGGTAACACTGAAATCATTTCAGAAATAGGAGGAAATTAGAGAATGGATATGACACATTTCCATGGAGATCTAGAGATCCATTTGCAAAGCTGTCCAGACACTAGTCCCTAAGGAGTTGGTTTATTTAGACCTTTAATAGTGGTTACTATTCGCTTCCATGAAGTTTGGCCGTTATTGCTTTATTTAAAGTAATTGGCTATCTTATCTGTCCAGGGACAGAATAAGGCAGTGCTCTAGTTTAATTTCTGTTGCTATGATACAATATCCTGACTAAAAGCAATTTACAGGAAGAAGGCTTTGTTTGAGCTCACAATTCCAAGTTTCAGTCTATCATTAAGGGGAAGTCAAGGCAGGAACTTGAGACTGGCAATCACATCAAATCCACAGTCCAGAGAAGACAGAAATGAATATACACAAACTCACTTGTGTTCATCATGTTTTCTCTACTGTAACACAGTTCAGGACCCACTGCCTAGGGCATGGTGCCACCTGCAGTGGGCCGAGTCTCTCCATATCAATTAACTTCATTAAGACAAACTCCTACGGCCGATCTGATCTAGACAATTGCTCAGTGAGACTCTCTTCCCAGGCTTTCTAGGTTGTTTCAAGTTGATAATTAAAGCTAACCAACCAAGGTGGGAATTTGGCAATGAGCCCAAGATTGACCATCATGACTCAGAAATTAAAGCTCTTTAAAATGTGATTACTGGTTGCACATAATGGCTAAGCCTATAGTCCCAGCTCTGTAGGAGGCTGAGATGGAAGCATTACTTGAATCCACAGGTTGAAGACCACCATGGGCAGGAGAACAAGAATTCATCTTATAAGAAGAAAAAAAATGTGATTTTCAAGCCATCTGGAAAAATAATTCTAGTTTCTAACATTTCTGTACATTTCCATCTTTGCAGGGGCCCACCTCCTACATTATATGCACTGTGTCATTTTCAAATTATGATACTGGTGACTGAATCCATGGTAGTGAGTCAATATTTTCTTTGCATAAACCAAAATGCCACCAGACTCCACTTCAACGGTCTGAACATTTTCCATCTCTGACATGAGAGTGAAAGGCCTTGATTGGCAGCAGACATGAACAGTTGAGCAAGCCAGCGGGTCACAGACAGGATAGCAGAGTGACTAATTAGTCAAAACTCTGAACTTCTACCTTCGCTTGGTTTTGTTTCCTGAAAAAAAAAAAAAAA
Organism: Peromyscus attwateri; assembly: GCA_902168425.1. NCBI lineage: Eukaryota > Metazoa > Chordata > Mammalia > Rodentia > Cricetidae > Peromyscus > Peromyscus attwateri. Next base: position 95,096 of record CABHPP010111902.1, on the reverse strand, counting down.
AAAAAAAAAAAAAAAAAAAAAAAAAAAGTTCATGTTTGCACATTTGAGCAGGAACAGTTTTTCACAATGGAAAGGAAGCTAAGCAAGTGTTAGACCTGACTGTCCAAAAAGATTGATTCTGGATATAGTCACTTAAGCTTATCAAAGAGCTTCGCAGCTCTCAAGAAGGGTAGATTAATTATTGACTGACAGGATGTGGGAAAATTCTGGCTCACCAGTAAGTAAAGAGACAGAAGTCAGAGCGAAGAGCGGACAATTCAAATTCAACCATATTTTCTAGCAAAGGCATATGGGGGAAAATGGGTTCTTATTGAAGGAAGACAACTAGAACTTCCTCTTGGGACATTAACATTGTTTTTCCAGCAATACTTTTAGAGTCAGATGAAGGGATATGTGTTTGGGGTGCATAGACCAGTCCTTCCTTGTATAAGAGAGAACTGCTTAGCTGTGATGACTAGGACTACAGTTTCTCTTTCTTCCTTCATAAACTGAGTCTGGTTCCTGTAAGTACAGGAATGAGGTCAAGACTCTTTTTACCAAGACTCTCTCTATATGGGCAGTATAGGTACAGTCAAGTCTGAACACCCATCCTTATCTTTGCTTAATACAGGACTACTCTTCATTTTGGCCAAAGATAATTTCTGGTTAGGTCATAACATATGCTGGTTTGGGCCATCTTATTAATCTGGAAAGCACATTCGTCCCCCCCACCCCAATCAGCTTAGTTCAGGGAAAGGAAATTCTCTATCCTGTTCCCACTGCACAAATGTATACTATGTACCACAGAGAAGAGCTAGTTGCTGACTGAAGGAATGGAGTGTTGCCTGGGCCACCTGGAGGTTGTGACCAGGTACCTGATATGGCTCCAGCTGTGGCCTTTTTTCACTGGTGCTAATTTGAGAGGGCCAGATATTTTTCCAGCAGCCTAGACACTCTTAGTTAATACACTCTGAGTCAGTGAACTCAGAATCTGCTTTGAAGGTCTAGAACTCGGTTTTAAAAAAACAAAGAATCCAGGCTATAAACTAGTAACTCAAGCACAGATTGCTAGACTTGTCTAAACTATGGAAGAGAAGGGGAATGGTAGATGGGAAGGTGGTTGCAGAGAAACACTTTCCTACAGTCCACCAAAAGTTCAGTAAACAAGAGACAATATTTTGGCCAAGAATGGACTGAATATACAACTGTGGTCCCATAAAAACCACAATGGACCTGGAAAATAGTGGCCAACTAGTGGCATTCCTCACTTATTTGTGGGACACTAGTGTAAACAAACCTAGCACTGCCAGTTGTATGAAATCATGGCACATAAAATCATGTAAATTGCACAGTACTTGATAATGTAATAAATAATGGGTTTCTGGGTTTTTTCATTGGTATAAAATGTACTTCTTCTATGTGCAAAAAACAAAATCTAGGGTAAAACAGTATGCAGCTTTAGCTGGCAGCAGCCTCATCCAATCTCATGTTTACTGTGTCCCTTTCCTGTATCAAGAAGTCACAATGGGGGGACCAGGCTATACTATCTAGGTTTGTATAAGTGCACTCCACAATGTTGAACCAAGGAGGAAATTGCTCAACAACGTATTTCTCTGAATATATCCGGCCATTAAGTAGCATGTGACTGCATTTTCTTTTTCTTTTATAAATAAACTCTCCTCGAATTACACTACTTTAAGTGTGCCCCAGGGCCTGTTGGGGGAAAGTCAATGATAGAAGACTGATCTGGGTGCATTACATTACTAATTAGTTTAAAAGAAGATTTATCTTAAAAGTGTGTTTTTCTTACATCAAGGAGTTCCAGAGCCCCTTGTCTTCCCCTCTACATTGCTTCAAGATTACAGAATGGTAGACTGCTAGTCTTTAAGCAGAAATGTCACTGTTGAAAAAGTTGGCCTCAAGCGTTCCCCTCATCCTGTTTGGAACCATGGGAAGTAGATACAGAGGGCCATGACATCCAGGTTTCAGCTTTATTGCTTATCGAGAATGGCCTTCCTTCTGGTCCACCAAAGGAGTAATATGTCCACCAGTTTGCAAGATGGAGACGTCCCATTCAGGCCAGCTTACCTTCCAAGGCACTCTAAGCGAACAGAGGCAAGAACGCATGCCTTGTGGATAGGTCCCAGACAGTCAACCTACAGAGTCCAGTCTCTGAAAGTTCTACTCTGGTTTCCCATCTCATGAGTCAACACCTTTCACTCTTGGCAAGTGATGGAGGAGGAGATGAGAAGGCAGGGGGCTGTCATCCACACAATTTGGGAAAGGAAATCTTTTCTATTGTATTGAGCAATGTAATAGCGCTAAAGAATGTACATACAGGCCAAGAGGATTGCTTCTATATAGAAACAGTCTTCTAAAATCAAATGTTTACCTGGGTTGATTATGGTTGAAAATTAATGTGATTTTTTTAATGACGTCTTAAAATGAAAAGCTTCCTTCCTATGAAGTCCCCACGTGAAAGGAGAGGAGGAGAATGTGCTGTGCCTTGAGTTGTTGTCATGGTACTGTTTTGGAGGCATGCAATTGAGATTGCACACTTGGGCCGTATCCTGGAAAGATTTAGTATCATCATCTTTCAGAATGAATAAATACATGCATGTATACAGATGAGCAGACACACATGAGGCCTTTTTACTTCGACAAACTTTATTGATGGTCTATCATATACTAAATGCTGTTGTAGGTGGTAATAGAGAAGTAGAATGCAGAGACTCTGTACTGAAGATGGTCACAGACTTAAATATTGGAAATACTTAAAGTGGCAGTAATAGATACAAAATAACAGCAGCTCATATTCATTGAACATTGAATATGCCATATACCAACATATGCACTTTTCATGTATTTTATGATTTGATCCTCCTGAAAGCCCCACAAAGGGCTATATCCACTTTACACGTCCCCTTTACACATGAGAAGTAAGAGGCACAGAGTGACTAAACAACTTGTCCAAGGTAAGCACAGTCAGTAAATGGAAGAGCTTGGATATGGACCCAGGGAATTTGACAAATGGCCTAAGTGATTGACCCACACTGATATAGAAAACTGAACATGAACTTTTCTGGGCATTTAGAAGATACTTTCCCATTCTGGACACGGATATTTAGGGCTTGTGTTCAAAGGATCTCACGGGTCATAACCTGTTTCCACTGTTTAGTGGTATCATAAGCTAATCAGCATGGAGAATAATCTTATACTCGTCCTGTTACGAGGTCCAAGGAGTCTGAATGTTCTTGAAGAAGCCCTAGTCTTGTCTCCACTCTTCCTTCCAGAAATGGGCCCATCAGCTGACCAGAGGGAATCGTTCTTGCCTTCCTTCAAACACATTCCCGGGGGGATGCAGTACCCTTTGTTAACCATCCCCAAACGGAGACTCCCTGTTTGTCAGCTTTGTGCAAGAAGAACAAGACCATGGGCAGCTCCAGCTGCTCCCTGCCTAATGACAACCGTGTGAGCATCTCGCTGATGCAGAGCGGAGTGGAGTTTCATCTGGCTTGATCAGTTCCATACTTTCATAAGATTATGGGCATGAAGCACACTCTGGAGCATCTCCAGTTGTCCCAGCATGCTTTGGAGAGGGAGTGGGAGTTTTGTGAGGAATTCCATTCAAATCCCTCTATGGGCTCCATGCTAAAAAAAAAAAAAAGTTCTGTTCCGATACCCACAAAGTGACAGATGTGGTGAGCATCTGTGGAAGATCTCTGTTGGGTCTTGGATCAGCTTTGTAGAATCTGTGTGGGCTAAAGCAGCCTATTTCTCCAGAATCCACTTTGTATTCTCCATACTTCCCCTCCAACTAAGGTGAAGAGATCAGGCCTCCGACTTAGGGGATTGAACTCCCTCCATTTGCATTGACAGTGTGGCCTTGCATAGCAGCCTCATAGGATTATGGAGAGGCTGGGTGAGTTTGAGGGTTGGGACTCAGGATGCTGTCAGCTACCAGCAAGCATTTGCTCACGTTATTACTGTTGTGTCGGTTACTAAGTGTTAACAAGTGGCTGTTTATAAATAGTCTAAATTGAAGACACAGCTTTAGCCTTTGGAGTTCTCTGAAGCTGCCTCCCTGTGGTCTCTCATTTCACCATAACTGTGGGACAGGCTGGTAGGAGCGAGGCTACCTGGTGCCAAGATAGAATTGGATGTCCTTGCCATCGACTCTGTACCCAAGCACACTGATTTTCCCCAGGAGTTTACTTAAATCATGTTTAGAGTGATTTCTATTTCCAGCAGCTAATGAATACAAGGTTCCCGCCTGCGTTGGAAAGTGCATTTCAGTCATGGCTGCTTTGACCCCTTGACGCCTCCTTTCTAGCATTGTATGAACCCATCTCGGTTCAATCTTTCCATGCCCAGCATGATCCCGTACCTTTGGTTCTTTGCTACAAGGAAGATTCTCTTCTCTACAATGTGTGCCTGTTTAAAAAGCGATCTGCGCATCCTCTCTCTTCTAATCTTTCCAGTGTCCTCTGAGAAGTGGAAAGGCTCCACACATATTGGATGTCTTCATTAGTGAGTGTTAGCTGCATTCTCAGTTGAATGCTTACACCCCCAGGGATACCATAGCCTGGTGACCAAATGCGTGCTGCATTGCCTCACTCTCCAATGTTCCAGCAATAAGACTTCTCCAATCATGAATCCTTTGGGGAACCTGAGAACACAAGAATGTACCTATGGGGGAACATAAGAATAACTGTTGTTGTAAAAATCTTTCAGGGATTTAAATGAAACAAATCATGTGAAGAGCTTGGCACAGTACCTAACTTGAAAAAAATTCTCAAAAAAAGGCACTATATTAGCACACGCGTTGCCCACTGGAATTGGGGTTCAAATTAGAATGAACATCATTATTACTACTCAAGCCTTTGCACATTCTTTTTTAATTATGACATTCATTGTTTATAATTTTTATTTAATTTTTTTCATTTACTGTATTTTAATCATGTTTTCCCTACTCCTAACTCCTCTCAGATCCTCCTGACCTTCCTATCTACTTCATGTTCATTCTCTCTCTCTCTTTCAAAAGCAAAAAGAAAAAAATCTCCCTTCAAATGAAAATCAAAACAAACAAACAAAACCCAGGAGATTAAAAACTCTGTCCAAACTGAACAAAAAGCTCACAACAAAACAAAAACAGCATCAAAACCCAGAGATCATTCTGTATTGCCCACCTTCTCCTGGGTACGGAGCTGTCCTGAAGCGTGGTTGATATACCCAGTCAGACTCCATTGGAGAAAACTGAATTTCGCTTTGTCAGTGGGTTTCCATTGCAGGTAGCTTCTTAGTTAGGGGTGAGACACCATGTCCACTTCCTCGTCTCAGCACTAGGATCCCATCTGGCTTAAACCCGTGTTGGTCCTTTGCTTGTTGCCATAGTCTCTGTGGATCCTCATGAGCATTAGTCCTGTTGTATCTGAAAGACACAGTTTCCTTGGAGTCCTTCACTCCCTCTGGCTCTTACTTCTGCCTCATCTTCCACCTTGTTTCCTGAGCCTTAAGGAGAGGGGGTTGATGTGCTCTGAAGTCTTTCTCTCTCTGTACATCATTCAGTTGTGGGTGTCTGTGTTAGTTCCTATCCACTATAAGAAGAAGCTTCTCTGATGAGGGGTGAATGAGTCGCTAATCTATGGTTATAGCAACATATCATTAGGAATCACTTTGTTGCCATATTCCTTTAATAGAATTTGTAGATTTTCCCCATAGGCCCATGACCTATCTAGTCTCAGGGCTAACCTTATTAGTCTTGTCTTGTCTAGTCTAGTCTTGGCCACTTTAGCAATGTCAGGAATGGGTTCCATCTCATGGAATGGGCCTTAAATCCAAGCAAAAAGTCATTGAGAACTCCAATAACATTTGTGCCACTTTTGTGCCAATGTATCCTGCTGGCAGGTCACTGTTGTAGGTCAACGGGTTTGCAGCTGGATGCCATTGATGATGGCCTTTCTCTTCCAGTCATGTTGAGAGTGCCTTCCAGCACCATGGACGCTAGTCAGTAGGGATGAAGTTTCTAGTTGGGCATCTGTTTGATTTCTCCATGTTCTATGACATAACTACAGGTTGTCCTCAGAAATAGGGCCTTACCATCAGATTGTAGAAAGCAACCAATAGCCTTAGAAATAGCCTGTGATGTGGGGGTAGGGAGGGTCCATAGGACCTGTGTAGCCAATGACTCAACAAGATGTAACTTCTTCCTGGCACTGGAGAACTTGATGGCATAAGATGTCCCACTGAGGCATTGCCTTGCCCATTGTATGGTGACACTGTTGAAATTCCTTTCATATATGTATATATTTTAGGAAGTAATAGGTGTCTATATGGTTGTTCAAAAGGCTTTTAGTGTTAGTTGTCCTCCACATATTACCTACCTCCTTTACCCTACACTCCTGTTCTCTTCCCCCATTTAATCCTCCTATTAGTTTCCACTTTATCTCTCAAACACTGTTTGATTTCCTCTTCCTTGGGAGATACAATCCTTCCCCCATCCCTTACTAGGTTATTCAGATTGTAGCACATATTTCTAAAGCACTTCCCTCCCCTACTGCGTGTGTGTGTGTGTGTGTGTGTGTGTGTGTGTGTGTGTGTGTGTGTGTTTGAACATGTGTGCACATATAGAGGACAACTCTCTCCTCCCACCATATGGGTTCCAGGGATCAAACTTAGGTCCTCAGGGTTGGCCTCAAGCAACTTTACCACTTATCCATCTTGCTGGCCCTCCCTTTGCACATTCTATGTCTATCTGCATCGTCCCTTCCCTTGGTGTTTTTAGAAGACACCAAACCATCTTTAGCATCCAGTGTGAATTCGATCTGCTCCAGAACACCATCCCTGCTCACTCAGGTAGAATGTACCAACTCCTAGGACCTCTGTTGTGATGCTAATCCCTCTAAATAACATTTACATGCTACTGTGACTATCTATCCTAGAGACTGGGCTTATTGAGAGTAGTCTTGGGACTAGCTCAGGTCTACATCACCTATCAGAGAACCTTCTTAAGTACTCTGCTACTTGAAAAGAGTGGCAGAGACTACCCGTAGAACTAGCATGTCTCAGAGGCCTGAGTTCAGGGGACGATCAAGACAGAACCCTTCTTCCCAGCCATGCCTGGGTCAGTAATGCTGAGTTTAAGGAACTTGAGGACATTTTGTAAATGACAGCATACCTCTGCCTGATCAGTGTCAGGAACTAGTGAGTTGACTTTCCTTGTATGATCAGATGAAGTAAAGACACTGGGCAATGAGGAAAAGTATGGGAGGGGACACACTACTTTGAAATAGTTGGCCTTGATTTTTAAAATTCATTGTATTGGAATGAGAACAGGGTGCATAGAACCAGTCAGGCGCCCTCCCTTTTATTTGTGAAGGGCTTCTTTCTTCTTGGTATTTATTGCTCTGAGTCACTTCTCTGGGTGCCAGATGGAAGATGCGGAGCTCCTGGCTGCCTATGAAGAAACGTGAAGTTGTGTTGGGGACCAGCTGAGAGTGGGGAGGGGCAAGGAAGCTGGGCTGGGGCCTCATTTTTAGATAGGATTAAGCTCCCAATCGCCAGTCTTTCTAGTCCCATGAGGTTTGATCAGTTCCCCAGAGACGGTTATTCTCACATGTTTTCCCTCTTGTTCTTTGAGCCCATCTGTAAATTTGTAGGAGAAATTTAATCCGTATGGTCTCATTCATTAAACTCATTAAGCTTTGTATAATGAGAACAATTTCGTGGCTGCAAACCCTTCAAAGTTTACTCCTGGCAGCCACAATTTCCTGTTTGTGAAGAATGAGTTGGGCACCAGGCCTGAGATGGTTGTTTTTGGGGCATCTTGTTCCAAACTGAGAATTTTTTTTTTCTCCATTTCAGAGAGGGGCTTCATATCTAGGTTACCAGATACAACACCTGTACCAAGTTTGTCCTTCCTGGTCAGGATGATCAAGGCTGTATTGGTCTGGAAGGTTTCACAATCCTAAGTGACATGGTCTTTTGGACTTAATACAGGTCATCACTTCCATATAACCTGTTCCAGTCGTAAGGATGGACATGATTCCCTGGGTTTGATTTCCCTTTCTACATTTTTATGCCACTGTTGATTTCCTTTCTCATGTTATGGTTAAAATTAACCACCTTCTACAAGAGGCCAGCTAAGCGGTAGATAGCACCTGAAAACACAAGTTCTGAGGTCAGGGAGACCAAGGCTGTTTTTAGTTGACGATGAGCATACCCTTCTGAAGAATACAAACTCTCTGAACTTCGTTTTCCTATTTTCATTGAAATCTCTCTCTCTCTCTCTCTCTCTCTCTCTCTCTCTCTCTCTCTCTGTATGTGTGTGTGTGTGTGTGTGTGTGTATGTGTGTGTGGTGTGTATACTATAGCTATCTCCAAATCTCTGTTGTTGCCTGGCTTGGGTTCCTTGGGTATGGAGAATGTCAGCTCTTGGTTGGATATATGTATTGCAAATATTTCCTCCTACTTTGTGTGTCTGGAAAGCACGTTCCTTGGGATGCACACATGTGCTGGCTAGTTTCATGTCAACTTGAAACAGGCTAAGAGACACTTAGAAAGAGGGAACCTCAACTGAGAAAATGCTGCCACTAGATTGGGCTGTGGGCAAGCCTGTAGAGTGTTTTCTTAATTGATGATATATGTGGGCGGGCCCAGCTCAGTGTGGATGGTGCCACCTCTGGGCTGGTGGTCCTGGGTGCTGTAAGAGAGCAGATTGAGCAAGCTGTGAGGGACAAGCCAGTCATCAGCACTCCTTCATTGCCTCTGCCTCTGTTCCTACCTCCAGGTTCCTGCCCTGCACTTCCCTTCATGATGCACTACAACCATAATATGAAAGAAGCCCTTTCCTTTCCTTCCCAAATACTTTCGGCCATGATGTTTTATCACAGCAACAGAACCCCTAAGACACCAGGTGTGGGGGCGTATAGACATACACATCTCTGCGGAGACCAGAGAACAACCACGGGGTATCATTCTTCAGGAGCTGTTTGCATTGATGTCTTATTATTATTATTATTATTATTATTAGTAGTAGTAGTAGTAGTAGTAGTAGTAGTAGTAGTATTTTTAGTAGTAGTAGTAGTTGAGACAGGGATCCTCATTGGCCTGAAACTCTCTGAGGACACATGACTGGCTAGCCAGCAAGCCCAGGAACCCAACCATCTCTGCTTCCCCAGTGCTGAGATTACTGATACACCACCATACCCCACTCTTTCACACAGGTTCTAGGCATCACACTTGGTTCTGTGTGTTTATCTGGCAAGCACTTTACTGACTGAGCCAACTTTCCGGCCTAAATACTTCTTTTAAAACCATATAATGTAAACTAGGACACAGAGCAAATGTACGAAGCATTAAAAGCCAGCTTAATGAGTGTTAAAATGGATTCAATAGATCAGCTCCCACCTCCCCTTTCCCATGATCCTCTCTCTCTCTTTACAAAATGCAGGCCAATTTTTGCCCTTTCCTGCTGCTACCATGTTTCATTTCTTTAGTTTACCTCCCAATATCTCCGAAGGATGTGCCTCAGTTGCCATTTTAGTACAGTCCTGAGCTATGTAGTCTTTTACCTATGGCTTCGTTTAAATCAGTTTGTTTATGTGATTCAGATCCTTTGCTGTAAGTAACAGTACTTCACCTATTTTCAGTGCTGTATGCTGTTTCAACATATTTGTATTCCACAATTTATGTAGCTATTTCACAGGTGAGTCACATTTGGCTTATTCCCAGCTTGAGGTCATTATAAGGAACACTGCTTAATAAGTGACAGGAATGTTTCCCCTAGGCACAGCATTGATTCTGTGTAAGAACTTGCTGAGCCACAGGCATGGACTCTCTCCACATTTAGTAACAGATGCAGAAGTGTATGCCACTTTCTGATTCTACAGTGGTGCATAAACAGCACTGCTGCTCTCCAGCCTCACCATGCTTCCGACCTGCTATGGGTATCAAGCATGCTGCTGCCCTACAGCTTGAGGACTCCCTTTAACCATGGAGGGAACTTGACTCAGGCGAAACCAGATCATTGGCTTCAATGCAGAGGAGAATTTGAAGACTAGCCCGTATGAAGCAGAGCTGGGGTGGTTGAAGGTATTTTCATACAGATTTTAGGGACAGAGTTAAGAAAAATAGTGCCTCAGAAAGGAAGAGATGCCTCCAGAGCATGAGTGTGGGCTTGTCAAAGAATGACTGAACCTCTTTATATTAAAGGTATCTAGTTTTTAAAAAATATGTTTAAATTATATGTGTCTGGGCAAGAGGAGTATGCACATGAGAGTACAGGTGCCTGCAGAGGTCAAAAGATCTGCAGGTCCCCTGCAGATGGATTTACAGGCAGTTGTGAGACACCCAACACGGGTGATAGGAGCTGTACTCCAGTCCTCTGCAAGATCAGAACATGCTCTGAACCACTAACCCATGCCCGAGCCCCCTAACATTATTTTAATATAGTCAGTCTTTAAGCATGAGAGTTAAGAGAAGTTTGTGTGTGGGTGCTCTGAAAGAAAGAAGCTGTGTGCAAGAGTGTGGGTATGGACTTCTCAAGGACAGTCATACTTCACAGTTTGTTGGGTGCATATAAACACTACAGTCTCTAGAGTAGTCACATACAGGATTTGGATGTATCTTGAAGCGATCATCTTCAAAGCATTGCTAAGAAACCTAAATGAAGCCACAGAGAGGCTTCTGAGGGGCCTCTTTGGGGTTCCAACTGATAAGATAAAGACCAGAGTGCAGGGATGCAGGAAAGTGGAGGTTCTTTATGTAAACAAAGTGAACAGTCCTGCTTGAGAGTCCCAGGAAATGTCTGGGAACAGGAAGGAGTTCTCCCATACTCACAGTCCCAGTGAGGCTTGAAACTGATTCCTCACTGTTTATCATAAGCTATCTAGATATGAAAGGAATGCAATCTCCATGTTGACAGTCCTCAGAGCAAATGTTAACTACAATGGAAACTCTGCTTCTCAGCTGCCCAGAGCCATTAACCAGACTCAAGAATGAGGGACTCATAACTTTCCCTGTCTTTCTAGTTGGCTTCAACAGTGTCCATCTTTAACTCTTAGCCATACCAGTGGGTGACAGCAATTTTCGTTTTGGTTGTAGTTTGCCTTTTCTTGACCACTGGTAGATGAGCAGCTTTCTGTGTGCCTAGAGTGTTTATAGAGTTTCCTTTTGCAGAGAACCTGCTAAAAATCACTGCTCTATTTTTCTTCTCTGTTTCATGTGTGTTTTCCTATGTTGTTCAGCGAGAATGCAGGTCTTGTTTTCGCTGTCTTGTGACATGTCTTTTCATTTGTTTTATGGTACATTTTAGGGAAACGAAGCTGTCCCTTTTAATGTGGTCAAGTTCATCAACCTAGTGTCTTTTATGTCATCTTGACAAACTTTTGTCTTAAACCAAAGTCGTAATCTCCTGTAATATATCTGAAAGTGATATTGCTTGCCTTTACTGCTTAGATACATCATCTTTCCAGAACTGATTTGTTGTTGCTACTGTTTATAGTGTTAAAATAGAAAGCAAACAGTTGCCCAATGCATATACCTAATTCTCTCTGTGACGTTCTTTACCAATACTACTCATGTAAACCAATGTCCCTCCATTATGTGATGTGCTTAAAATTCAGAGTCCTTTGTCTACTGTAACGTTTCAATACACCTTGGTGCCCAGTTTAGCAAGTCTACCCACCTCATTTTCTTTCTTTATGCTGTCTTTTTGAATTTATGGTTTTCAGTGAATCCAGAATTTCCACAGAAGACATTTGGAGATTTTTTTTTTAAGGCAAAATTGATCTTTGTGTTGTATGTTCGTTTCCTCCTAATTGAAATATTCTCTCAAGAGAAGGTGGAGGAGGGCTCATGAGACTCAAACTTGACAAGATTCACAAAGCCCCTCCCCAAAGCTATGGAAGCAGCAAAGAACAGCTGTGAGAGGAGACTGACCAGCTGAGCTGCTGAGAGGAGACTCTTAGACCCCAGAGATGCCTGCAAGTCACAGGGAGAGCTCAGAGTTGCGCTTCTGTGACTCATCGCCTGTATTGTGGAGGGCTTTATGGAGATGTAGCTGCATTTGAGTCATCCCCAGTCCTGTAAGGCACTCCTTACCCACACTCCTGTAACAAACCCAATAAAGACTCATTGGTTACCGAACTGGACTTGGTTAGGCTCAATACTTTGGTCTGTCATGGGTAGACCTGTGGGTATCCGATCTCCCCAAGAAAAGTGGCATATAATACAATGTAATAATGACATCCCTAACTCATCAGCAAGGTATATCCATGTCTTTAGGAATTAAAAATTTTTTTTCTGAATGATTTTTACAACTTTTTGAGGCAGGAGGTGGCTTGCACAAATTTTTTTAGATTCGGTACTAGCAACTTGATATTTAAGATCTATCCTGAGTAACATCTTTTCCTAAAAGTCATTTTTAAAGTGCCACTTTGATTTGGACGTGCAATTGATTTCTGCATGTTGACCTCATTAGTTTTCTTTTTGTTTACATTGCTTTTAGGTCATTTCACACTCTTACCACTGTTCCTCTTTGTTTCTTCTTGTCTTCATCTTCTTCCTCTTGGAAGAGCATCCTTTCACGTTGATTTCACACCGGTCTACATGCAGCAAGGCCTGTGTTTCTGTTCATCTGAAAATGCCTGTATTTTACCCTCCTTTTCCCTCAGTTTGTCTTTTGGGTCTGCTAAAGTCTACACACGACAATGGTAAATTGTTAGTAATGTTTTTAACTCTCCTAACTTGCAGCCTTCCAGTTTTATCTTCTTTTATTATTGGAATTATTTTTCCATCTACCATCATTTGTCCTCTGGAGCACTACATAAACTTAGTCCTTTTTGACAGCATCTCTAGGATGTCAGCACACTCCACCTCCTCTTCATGGTCCACAAACTGGTAACAGATTCATTGGGAGCAGATTCGATTCTTGGTAGACAATTCAGACACGGTGTATGGTATGAAGCTCTTCCATCAGAAGACACTTAGGATCCGGCGGCTTCTCTTTGCCCCTCTGACAACAGTTATGATCGACTCTCTCCTTTTGATACCAACTACTCTTGACTTGTAATTGGTTGTCTGAAGCCTTTGATCTAGCACATCATGTGTTTATGGTTTGACTTCTATGTCCTTGAAAGACCATTTCCCAAATAAACAGCTCACACTTTCCTCCCTAGGAATCTTTTGTTACATCCTGGTCTTTGGGCTTAAAGCATAGCTATTAAAATTTATATAACATATGATAATTTCATTATAAGTGACTTAGTAATTGGATGACCAAAGAAGTTTTTCTATTTCTAGAGACTTCTATTGTTTCTCTGAAATACATTGGATATTATCTGACTCAGTTTAATTTTTTTTTAGTACTTTCTCTTTTCAAAATGTTTCCATGTCTTGGATTTTTTCAGTTTCTGTACAGCTTTGTGTGTGTGTGTGTGTGTGTGTGTGTGTCCTGTCTCCCCAGGAAAAGCCATGGCATTTCATTTTCATATTTGTGTAATATTTCCTCTTATTTTACTTTTATTTGCTTAAATTCCTTTGTGAAGGGAGTCTTACTATATATACATCCACAGTCCTTTGCCTATCTCCTCTATCTTTTATTTTCTCTCAAATAATTTTGATTTGATATTATTTGATATTGAATATTATTTGATATTTGATACTTTCCCCTCTCACCATCTATTTCTCTTAGGGAATTATCTACTTTGGACACTTTTATGTTCCTTTTGGTCTTTTATTTTGGAACAGATTTGTTTTCCCTTTCTTTTTCATTCTTGAATTTTATCACTTCATTTCTGAATTTTTTCATCTCTGATGTATGCCATTCTTTTTTTTTTTTTTTTTTTTTTTGGTTTTTCGAGACAGGGTTTCTCTGTATAGCTTTGCGCCTTTCCTGGATCTCGCTCTGTAGACCAGGCTGGCCTCGAACTCACAGAGATCCACCTGCCTCTACCTCCCAAGTGCTGGGATTAAAGGCGTGCGCCACCACCGCCCGGCGCCATTCTTAAATAAATCTCTTTTAGTTTGTTTTTCTATATTAAGACAGAACCGGTATCCCCTTATGTGTTTTTCTGGTGCAGCTTTAGTGACTAGTGGGATATTTTCTTTACTCTGTTTTCACTTTTAAATTCATTGTGTATATGGATAAGGATCTCTTCTGTCTGTCTTCTTTTGATGATGTAGTGAAACGTATGCTCTGGACAGAACGCACCGAGATGGTTCTTTACTTTTACTTTTTAAGAGATCCTTTTGTCTTGTGAAGTTTTTTTTTAAAAAATAGCCCTGTATTTTCTAAGACCTTCTGTCCAGTGTAAATTTTTACCCCAGACATAAATGAGTTGGTTAATTTTGAGAATTTGTAGGGTCCAAGCTCATTCAGTCAGTCACACCTTAGCCCAGATGCCTTGCCCTAACTTTAATCATAATGTGAGAAATCTCTGTCCGCGGAAGCTCTCAAACCTCGGACTTTCCAGAGAACACCTGTTAAAGATTTCTATTTCCTTTTTAGGGCAACAACATACACCATAGCCTCCCTCCATTTCTTCCAACATGCATTCAAACCCTTGTTCTTAATAGCCATTCATCCAAAACACACATGGTTTGAGTACAGAGTAGACTTTTCTTTTTCTGTTAGACACTGTTCTTGATTTCTTAGTTACCATTCTTGTTCTGTGTATTTTTCATGAAGTGATTTAGACAGACTTAAAGTGGTCTTCCACACCACCATAGCTATCTTCCTAAGATTTCTCTCTCGCTCTTATTCTTGAAGAATATGTGTGTTACATATAAATTTCATTGACAGTATTTATTTTCTTAAAGCAAATAAAAACTGTCATTTTTTTCACTGTTATTGATCTACCACCCGTATTGCACTCTTTGTGAGCGTGTGTGTGTGTGTGTGTGTGTGTGTGTGTGTGTGTGTCTGTACACCTGTGCATTCATGTATGGAGGCCAGAGGTGGGTATCAGGGGTCTTCCTCTGTTGCTATCTATCTTATTTTTTGAAACAGTTTCTCACTGAGCTCAGACTTTACCAATGTGGCTAACTTAGAGACAGAGATTTTACATGGGGATCTACACTCAGGTCCCCATGATTATGCAGTAAGAACTTTACCCACCGAGCCATCTCCTCAGCTCTTACTGCTGCTCTTCTGAAGATTGTAACTGTCTTTTCCTTTGGATGTTAAAAACCCATTTTCTTCATAATCATTCAATAAGATGTGGTTCATTGCAGACTTATATCCTTAGAATGTGTTAGTGTACATCAAGTCTGTAGATAATATTTTCATCAGTTTTTTGACAACACTTAACCACAGTGTCTCCTTCTATTCTTTTTGCTTTTTATTTGAAATCTTTCTGGCTTTTCAGTTACAGGCATTTTACTTTACTTACAAGCACAGCACTGTGTCCTGTGGGATCCCGGTTGTCCTTGGTTATGTGCCCTTTTATTCCAGGCTAGTTTCAAGGCAGTTTCTCCCAAGCTTCCTTCCAGTTTTTTCACTCTGTCTTCAGCTATATTTAACACATCATTGAGACCAACTATTGGGTCCTTTTTGGAAATTCTATAATTTCTAGCCAGTTTCCCACCTTCCATTTATAATTCCTAATCCTTTGCTAGTAACGTTAAGTTCAACTTTCGTGCTTATGAAGATGGAAGGCTGAGGGCTTTTACAATCTATGCCCGATGATGACACCAACTACTTTTGATCCCTGTCATTTATTGGATTTTTTTTATATTCTCTTACGTTTTCTCTTTGAAGTTATCCTGTGTGTTGGGCATTATATGTTGGAATTAATCCTAAAATGTAACTTGATGACTAGTGTGCTGTTCTATGTATCCTAAAGAATTTCCATTTGCTTTTTCCAGGTTCCTGGAGTACTGGGAACACGGGAGCGTCTGAATTTAATGTTAGAGGTTGCGATTTTCTGGGCCACAGAGATGAGAGCAAACCAAACTGTGTTACTCTTGCCTCATCCGCACATGCAAGCGAGGACCAGGGCCTCCTTCTGCTGGGTCCCGCAGGTTGGCGTAGCATGTTTTATTAGGACCCCAACTTTGGCAAGGCCTAGACATAAAATTTTTTCTCCCCAAACCTAGAGGATGATGTGACATGTGCTGCTGAGTGTCTTGTCCACTTCTGCTTCATTGCTAAATCCCTCTGGATAGAAGGAAGATTATAGAAGGCTGATTTTGCTTGAGTCTATCTTTCCTAGATATTTGCTAGTAACTCTACTTTAGCCTGGTTGCTCTTTCTTGCAATTATGTCTTGCATAATCCTTTTAGAATCGTGAAAATGTCCCTAATTAGGAAAAATCACCCAATCTACCCTGATGCAAATATCACTTTCTTCATTGGCATTGACAGGGTCTATAAAATTTGATCTTGTGGAGCTTTGGTGTTTTCTTTTTTAAAATTTGTTTTTGTTGTTGTTTGGATTTTTAAGTCAAAGTCTCACACAGTAGCACAGGCTAGGCTGACACGTTACTTTATAACCCATGTGGTCCTCAAACTTTCAGCAATCCTCCTGCCTCAACCTCCTGAGTGTTGGGATTATAGGTGTACGCCTCTATGTCCAGCTGAACTTGTGTTGTATTGTGTGGTGACTATTAACCCCCCTGGCAGGATGGAATATATCTATATACTTAGCACCTCACTGAGAACTTACAGGTATATAAATTAAAATAAACATTTCCCCAGTCAGACTTAGAGATTCCTTTAACTAACACAGTCAATCAGAAACTCCTGTGACTAAAACAATCAGAAAAGGTTGGGGGAAACAGTAAAGAGTGGCAAGAATCCTTCCTAGAATCTTTAACCAATGATCTAATAACCATGGAAATGTGTGTTGCTAGTTTTAGCTATTGCGTTTCTTTTATTGGATTTATTAGATTCCGGTTAGTATATTTTATTTTCTCCATATTCCTGGAAAATAAGCATTCTTATCCTTTGTAGTCTCCACACTACTCCACACTCTCCCAGTTACATGGACTGCAGCAGAGGAGATAAAATACGTCAGATCCCCCTAAATATGGAATGAACAAGAGGTCATCAAGGCCATGGGACACTTCAGTCTTCCTGTCTTTTTGTAGAGACACCCCGAATGGCAGGACTGACTGCCAAGTACTGACACTTGAATTGAGGGCACATCACCTTAAAGGTTTAGACCCATGTCCTCCCAGATCCTGTGGCTCCAGGGGCTCTTGATTTCCTGGTCTAAAGAACTAAAGGACATGAAGCTCACTGCACTGCACAGCCTGCCCCATTCTGTGCAAACCCAACGCGTCCTGAAAGCAACAGATTCCATGCTGAATGCCACTCAGCAGTGACAGTGATCAAATTAGGACGATACCCGCTGAATCCCCAATTGCATTGCCTGCTTTAATTCTGTGGCCAACATAAAAAATAATCTACACTTTTGATGTTATTTTTGTACCAGTGAAGAAATGAATGCCAAGAAAGTTAATTATCCAAATTCCTACATTTAGTCAGCTCCTACTAACCTTGGTAACTTTGAATTTCCCACTTATAATATGGTAAATAGCAATTAGTTTTAATGAGATAATTGGATTCCCTAATTACATAATATACCAGTCATGTCTTAGACAATCAACATTGTTGGTTGCCCACAGAGAAACAGACATATTATAGGGTTATAGAATCCGCTAGGCTTTGTCTTCCTTGTTTGGGATATTTTGATCATGTAGCATCCAGGTTCTACCCCAGTCCCAGGTGAAGTATTGGCACCCAATAAGTATTTACTAAAATGTATAACCTGAGTCTTCACATTAAATAAAGACTGTAGATTCCTGTGATCCAATCTGATTTAGTGAAGAATGTTTTTTCCAGAAGATTCCAAAGAGGGAGAGAGACAAATGCATCATGTTCCTAAGGCAGCCATTCCTACTGTTAAAGAAACCTGATCTTACAAAATCCCTCTTGTGAGCCAGGGCTGTGCCATTTTGTAAAGGCCTCCATTTTGGTTGAATTGTGTCAATTCCTGGACCTATGATAATTTAGTTTTCAGAACTAATCTGTGTTCTGTATTCTTGCTCTCCCCTCCCTCATAGCTGATTCAGAGACAGCAAGCATGCACTGTAGAATATCAATCCTGTGGCGGAGAACCTCTCTATGCCTTGCAAACCTCTAAGTTCCCCCCCCCCCACACACACACATTCTACTACATGAGCCTGAGCTCACCTCAGAGCATCCATCAAGCTATTGATTATCTCTGGTACTAAAAATGATTCTTCCAATAAGAAGAGACCTTATTCCAAAGGACAATTATCAGTGTCCCCCAGAAGCCCCAAACTTGAAATGATCAGTATATTGAGAGTATTAGCTCTGATTCTGTACTCTGGAGGTGCATGGAACAAGCTTATTTTTATGTAGTTATTTTTCCTGAATCTTCCTCCAGATACTGCACTGTAGCTTGTAGATCCACTTGGTACCTTCATTTCCAGGCCAGATGTGTGCGGCAATGTCCAGT
Organism: Peromyscus attwateri; assembly: GCA_902168425.1. Classification (NCBI taxonomy): domain Eukaryota; kingdom Metazoa; phylum Chordata; class Mammalia; order Rodentia; family Cricetidae; genus Peromyscus; species Peromyscus attwateri. The sequence continues at coordinate 76,630 of CABHPP010111902.1, read as the reverse complement.
TATTCCAGTGTGCCCCAGTGGTCAACTGAGAACACTCTGTCCCTTTGAGATTTAAATAAAACTGGCTAGAACCTTGGATGCCACACCCTGCGGGAATTTCAAAGCCCTGGGTTTCTGTGAATTCCTAGGGATTTGCTTTCAAGGTGAGTTTTGGATGGGATTTCTGTACTTTTGTAGAACTCTGTCTCACTCGTACTTTGTCTTTTCAACTCTCCATCTGGCCATCTTAACCCGGGACTCACTGCCTCGAATCCTCTACACCACACATGTGTACCATTTGGGTGTGTGGCAGAGTTGACCAGTTGCAGCAACTGCCAATTTCCACTGCCAAACAGACTATTTCAAAGTAAGATAATTAGCACTGTAGTTTTTAAAATCCCATGTCTGTCTGTTCTTCCACTAGGAATTTCCTAGTGGTCATCTTTCTCCTTGGACTGTTACATTTTGCGTATTGCCCCAGCTGTTTTCCTGTCTGGTTTTGAGACAGCATCTTTGTAACTCGGGTTGGTATGGAGCTGAATAACACACTTCCCTGATTGCATCAAACTCTCAATGCTTCTGCCTCCACCTCCCAAGGTTTGAGGTTACAGCTCTGAGCCACTGTCCCAAATTTCTCTTATTCTTTCTCTTCTCCCTGCTCTCTCTACTCGCCTCACAGCAGGCACATCCCTGCCCATCACTTTCACGGAGCTCTCTCCTTTGACACTGGGTTCTATCTTTTGTGCCAAATCTATTTATCAGAATATTTTCCTAAGCCACAAAATTATCTTCCTAATAAGCCCTCTGCCGCATACATGATTTCAACTCTTCTCACTCAGTAAACACTTTGTTGCTGTTGTTAATGCCTCTTTTGGCATACATCTCTCAGATGGAACACAGTGAGGTCTTCAGTAAAAACAAACAAACATTTTACTAATATAAAGAAAAATCTACCTTTATGGTTCCCAAATGGTGCTTGGATGGGGCCCTGTGTACAATGCTAATGACTGGTATGAATCATTGTATCTCTTATTTCTTTTCCCAAAGATGTTTCAGGCAGTCAGGCTTTTAGTTTACAAATGTATGCACCAACAGACTATATGGTTGTATAACCAAAAAAATATTCCACATAAGGAATAGGATGTAGACACCCTGGATACATGACTCCCATTTGGGATGATGAGCACTCTTTCTTAATTTGCTTGTAGCTAAGGATCATTCTAGCAAAGACGAATGCATATATTTTAATCTATGCTTGGTTGCTTATGGTTGTCAAATGTGACTTGGACTTTTAAAAGCATAAGAGAGTAATTAGAGAGAGCTGGCATAGTAATGGCTACTTGAGAAAAATCTGATTTTGGCTCATCATGGTTGTGGACACTTTGAAGTAATCCAGAATGCTAAGTTGAGGTTCTATTGTATTCATAATTGTTTGTTTGAAAGATAAAGCTGTTAGAATTCTGCCCTTACTCCAGCTACACATGCACAGCTCAGGGTCTTGCATCTTATGTCATCAGTGTGTGCTGGCGACTACGTGTGTGAGGAGGTGTGGTCACACAATCTGCACCTTAAAAAAGCCGGACGCAGACCCCACCCTCTCTCTCTCTCTCTACTCTGCTCCCTCTCCCCTCACCCCACCATCTTTCTCTCTCCAGGCCTGGCTCTCCTCTCCCCACCTCGTTCCTCCTAATAAAGCTCTGAATACTGATACCGGGCTCTGTCTTGACCATGACCTTTTTGCCAGTAACCAGCGCCGCCACCAGTGCCGTTTATCTATCAAAAGCCACCTGAGATGGCTAATATTTATTTCCTCAGTACTCATTTTAGGCCAGGTACTATGTTAAATTCATTATTTGCATTATTTCCTCCTTCCTAAATAGAGCTTGAAGCTATGGGAAACATCGTTTTCCTCATTGTATAGAGGAGGAAACTGGGGTGTAAAGTGATGAAGCAACATGCTCAAGGGGCCTCGTCTATGATGTGGAGCAGAATTGGAGACTCAGCCTAAGCTGACCTGGAAGCTAGGTTCTTAACTACTTCAGTGTTCTTCTACCCTCCCCTCCCAGAGAAGGAAAAGGAAAGACATCATCCAGAATGTTCCTCCCCAGAGTTGCAGCATTCCTCCTCATAAACGCTCTTTTTATTTTTGTGCAGGGTACCTCAACAGCTAGCTCCCCCTCGAGTTCCTAATATGCTTTCATTGGCGAATCAAAACCAGGTAGCTGGCCAATGCTTTAAAGGAAGCCAGTGAAGGGAATGCTCTTTTCCTGTTCTCTCCCTTGTGGGAGCCAGGGCTGCACAAGAAGTAATGGGGGAGTTCACTGAATCTTAAAGAGGAGAGAGGCCGGGGTTCACAGGGGCATGAAGAGGTTACCAAGGAGACCTCAGAGATCACAGCTATGAGAGAAAAACCAGACTCCATCTTGGTCTCTGAGGAAAACAAATCAGTCCTTTTTTCAAAGAGCATAATTTTGCATCTTGATTAAAGTGTCTCGGGAGATGAGCCTCATTAAATAAAACCAATGGGTTGAAAGTGTGTCATTAAGTTAATCCATTTTGCTTTTCTTAATGCCTTAAATACCTGTTTGTGTGGAAGCCCGAACATCATGAAACTTCCCAAGGTAAAAGACAATTGTGAGCCATGGGCCCAGTAATAATTCTCTGGGTGACTGAGAGTCCTTGTATTTCTTCAGGGACTCAGTCTTCCTTGAATACTTGACTTCTGCATCATCATCAAATCAAACACACCCATGGACACTTGGCAATATATCTTCATATTTCACTCACTAGTTTGATAACATTGTTTGTGTCTTAGAGTGTCTCATAGTTAGGGTTTCTATTGCTGTGAAGAGACACCAGGACCACAAAGCAAGTTAGGGAGGAAAGGGTTTATTTTTTGTCTTAGGGTTTTTATTGCTGTGAAGAGACACCATGACCACAGCACCCTTATAAAGGAAAACATTTGATTGAGGTGGCAGCTTACAGTTTCAGAGGTTCAGTCCATTACCATCATGGCAGGGATCATGGCAGCTCAGAGTATGGCTGCATGCAGACAAACATGGTGCTGGAGAATTCTACATCTTGATCCAAAGGAAACAGGAAGTGAACTGTCTCACTGGGCGTAGCTTGAGCATATATGAGACTTCAAAGGCTGCCTCCACTGTAACACTCCAACAAGGCCACACCTCCTAATAGTGCTACTCCCTCTGGAGGCCATTTTCTTTTAAACCACCACATTTTGCTTATACTTTCACATCACAGTCTATCATTGAACAAAATCATCACAGGAACTCAAGGCAGGAACTGAAACACAGGCCATGGAATAGTGCTGCTTACTTGCTTGATTTTCCAAGGTTTGCTCTGTTGTGGCTGCATTGAGAGACCCCTGAGCAAGACCACCACAGAGCCGATATTCAATGCAACACACACAGGGGTTTATTGATAACAAGCAAGCTAGAGCTTGGTTCCTGTCCAACATCCCACACTGCGGGTGGAGGAGGATGGCCCTGAACTCTCAGGGTGAGGGGTTTTTAAAGGGAAAAACTGCAAACAGGCTGATACAGGCCTTGGCATCATGTGATTGGGTGAGGGTGTGTAACCTTTGAATTTACTGGTTGGGGGTTACAGTTACCATTTTGGGGGCAGGCCTGGACAAGTCCCAGGCTTTGTTCTTGAGTTGCCATGGGGGCTGGCTGGTCTCACACATTCACATTGACCCATGCACATAGCTCTAAGTTAGTGAGGGGTCCCAGACAGTAAACAACTGGCTGAACCTTGAGCAGTCAGAGCATGTGCAGAAAGGGAGCTACTGCAAGGACTATGTCTTTTGTTCATGGCCCTCCCAGAAACTGCTTGCTTAAGTCTCAGGAAACTGAAATTGAGGCCTGGTCTCTGAGAAAAGACTGAGCAGTCTGTTATGGCATCTGCTTGGTCCTTTCAGCTCCACCTGGTTTCTTTTACACCCCAGGACCACCTGCCCAGGTATGGCACCATCTGCAATGGGCTGTGCTGTGGTGGATATTTTATTTGTGCTCTAACAAATGAAGCTTGCCTGGGGATCAGAATTCAAAGCCAGCCACTATATTAAACATAGAGGTCAAGCAGTGGTAGCACATGCCTTTAATCCTAGCATTCAAGAGGCAGACGTTCATTCGGTTCTCTGTGAGTTCAAGGCCACACTGGCAACAGAGCTAGGTGTGGTGGCACACACCTTTAATCCCAGCACTACTTAACCATAGAGGTCTGGAGGTCTGTAGAGACAGACATGAAATGATAGAGTTGGGCAGAGAGAGGAAGTAAGATGGCAGGGCATAGAAAAGTATATAAGGAGTGAGTATACAGGAAGTAGCTCTCTTGGGCTAAGGATTTCCTAGTGGGAAGAACTTGTGGCTGGCTTGTTCTATTCCTCTGATCTTTCAGCTTTCACCCCAATATCTGGCTTCAGGATTTTTATTAATAAGACCATTTAGCAATTCATGTTATACTGGGCCCTCCCACATCAATCACTAATTAAGAAAATGTACCACAGACTTGCCCACAGGCCAATCTAGTGAGAGCATCTCCCCAGCTGACTTCCAAATGTCTTCCCAATCACTAGCTTGTGCCAAGTTGACATAAACCTAACCAGCACAGATTGATCCATTCATTTGCATTCAATATCTAGTAGGTGCCCATCACGTGTCAGGCAGTAGGAGACAGTGTCTGGCCTTGGAGAGTTCACACTGTATAGGAAACAGAGTAAGTGCAAAGGTGCATCCTGAGTTCCTCTGCTTTCTGCTACTTTTCCTTCAGAGTCTCATGTAGGTGACCCTTGCTGTCCTTATGGAGTCACACCACTTCTCTAAAGATTGATTTCCAACTACATGATACCTATCTACTCATATCATACCCATATGCTTGTCTTTGTGTTTTCTGAACATAAATGATTCACACAAATCTGCAAGTTTATGTACATCCAAATCTCAGCCCTCAATTGCTCTCCAAAATCTGCTTAAATCTTAATAAGCTGTTCTGTATTCTATTTACCAAGAAATCCAGATCGTAAGCTTGGGGGTTGTGTAAAACTTCGCATTCTTCCTCATGAACCCACAAGTTTTCCCCCAGGGTAACTTAAAAGTCACCTCATTAGATTAGATCTCTTTGTGACTATTAAATACGAATTTGTCTTTGGTTCCTCCTCCCATTTCTTGGCACACTAATTATCAGGAGTGCACTATGTCAACAATATAGATGAACACATTTGTGTCTTTCCACAATGTCAGAATTTATTAACAATAAATTAATGAGGCACGGTGGCTTCATTGTCAGCAATTTGCCAGATAGTCCCACTTCCTTGATAGTCCTGGACAAAGCAAACATGGATTCTTTCATCCTAATCTTCATAACTGGCATTAACTCTCCGTTCATACATTACACATCACATAGTAAATACATCTCCATGTTACAGAATGGCTGCAAATGGCTGAAAAGGACAGAGTTTCAAGGAGTTTCTAAGATGAATGATTTTTCCAGGTCAAAGCTGAAAACTGGTAGAAATGTAAGAGTCTGGGGGAGGAGACAATGAACCAGGAGGAGGCCTGTTAAGAGCCACACATTTGAGCAGAGCTAAAGGGTTGAGTCTAGCCACAGAGGTGAAAGAGCAGGACCAGGTCCAGACAGACAAATGGTCGGATGGATGGGTGGAAGGCTTAGGAAGTGAACAGAGGGACAGGAAGTTTGAGTAGTTTGCATCAACAACAGGGACCTTGTTGAGCTGAAGCCCCTGGGACAGTTGGGAATTCTCTGCCTGTTGGTCCTTTGATGTGTACATCAGGTGATCAAATGACAGTTCAGCAGGGACATAGTCTTCATGATGCTGGAGTTTCCTTTTTATGGGGTCTAGGTGAGAGTGTTACACACTTTCCTTGGTTGGCTATGTCTAATAAGTTCTTGACCCTAGCTTTACTGATAGTGATTTGAATACATTAGTGTGATTCTACAGCCCAAATTCACTCTTATAAAAACTTGCTGTTCACGTGTCCACACAGGGCCTCAGCAGGGGTTGGGGACCTGAAGGTTCCATTGTTCATCAATGGGAAATCATAGAGATTCCTGAAGGGCTTCTCATCCAGGCAGAGCATGGAAGTTCTGGTTCCTTTTCACTATCCACTGCTCTTCGCATCTCCTCCTCCGCTGTTCACCAGCATCCTTAAGGATATCTTTTACGATAAACCAGGACACATAGGTAATATTGCTCTGAATTCTGCAAGCGACTCTAACAAATCCATCCAACCTGAGAAAAGGTGTGTGGGTATCCCTATCTTGTGCCTATCAATGCACACAATAACATCGGGATTGGCTTCCGTGGGAGAATGTCCTCCATAGCATTACTTGCTTGTTTGGAGCTAAGCAGAAATCTCCAAAGCATTCCATTGTTGAGTGTGTAAGAGAAAGAGTTTATTCTCCCCTGCAAGGTCTATTCTAAACCTCTGGCATCTTTTACCAGCACTACCTGTGTGTAGCTTTTACATAGTCGCTTGCCCCCCCCCCCACTCTTCTTGACCTCCAAGCCTGCTCTCCATACATCTGTCACGGTGATCACGGTGTCATGATAAAAGGAAGATTGGACTAGGTCTCTTGCTTGTATAAATTAACCACAGTAATTCAAGCGATGCATTCAAATCTGTCTCTGGTGCTGATCCCCAACCTCATAGGCAACTCAGTCGTCACAGGGTGGTTGCCTTGATATTAGGCTGTGGTGGAGAGAATGTGTACAAGTCCCTATGATATTAGCTATGATGCACCAGCTCCATACTGCATAGTGTAATTATAGACTTTATTGTCTCAGACCACACCTTCCTGCAAAGGAGGCATTAATGAGACAGGAGACAGGCAGATCCTACAATAGGCATATAGAAAGGGACAAAGGAATTCCACAGGGGAGTGGCAGCATGCAATCATCTATCAGGAGTGCATGAGCTGAAATGCCACCAATGAACTAGCTTGAACACTATACCTACCTCCTTTCACAGAATTTCCCCATTCCTATGTAAAATCAGTATTATAGACCTTGGTTTCTAAATGGCCCACCAGGACTATGGCCATATTCATTAGTCTATGGAGGGTCTACAAATTTTTAGCCTCATCAATATATTCCCCTACCTCAAAGCACATATAACCTCTAGACTAGACCCTCTGCTAGCAATTCCTTCTGTTCCCTCCCCCATTAGCTAAGAGATCTCTCTCTTTCATCATTTTTCTTAATAAAAATCTCCCCTCCTCATTCCTTGTGGTCCATGTGCCTCATTCCTCATGGTCACAAGACAAGAACTTGACAAGGAGAAAAACCTCAACATTAATGTACTTACTCTGCAGTGAGGAGATAGAGGTGTGAGGTCCCACAGGTAGTAACAAAACCTAGTTGTACGGTGTCAGTAACTCTTTGAATGAGAATTTGAACCCTGGACTTCAAAGCCTTGGCTCTTTTCACATTGCTGTGATATAGTAATGCCTCTTCTCTGGGAAGCCTTTTTCAGTGACCATAAAGCTATGGGAATAGTTCATTCTGGCTATACAAAAGAAATTGTTTGTGTTCTTTTGTACATGACAACAGTCAACATAATTGACTGTTGACCACCCGGGTATCATAAAAGAGTCTTGTGGGTAATTTTTATAAATGATGATAAGGCTCAATCCCTTTGATTCAATTCAATTCAAACATGTTTGAATTACATGTGGTGCAACCTGAGTTCCAGGTGTTGGTTTGGAGTGTGTGTGTGTGTGTGTGTGTGTGTGTGTGTGTGTGTGTTAATGTTTTCCATGTGATTCTAACTTGTAGCCAGGCTTGAAAGATACCCTGTCCCAAGTCAAGGTGACTCCTTTGAACTTCTCTTTCTGAAATCTACTAACCAGGTAAGCAAATGGCTTCAGAACTTCTCGACTGCCATTTGGGCAGGACACTGGGACAAGAAAGTATCTGAGAGGTGACCGTAGTCCTAAGTGGCTTCTGGAGGCTATTTGCTTATACAGGGTCATGTGAACAATAGTTTTGAATCCACTCAAAGAATTTGTTTCTCACTGAGCATCCCTGTGTAAAGGTCATCCACATCTTGCCTGGTGATCCTCCAGCAGTTTACTATATAATCAGAGATGTCCTGAAGGTTGAGACCTCGTTCACATCTGAGATTGTGTGGCAGCAATTTACTAAGTTTTTCATGGAGTTTGGGGGAAGAATGGGAAATTTAGAGTAAGAACTGGATAGGAGAAGGGATAGCTCACTCTCATCTGCCTAGTCTACTGAGCCACCTACCCTTCATATACAGTTATGTGGTCCTCAGCACTGAAGCTGAGAACTGAAACATACTACTTCTATTCATTTTAAACAACAGGAATAACAACTGTGCTACTTAAAATATTATCGGGGGTGGGCTACAGGGCTGTGGATGAGTATGTGGGTGGGGTGTGGTATGGTGCGTGCATGTGAGTGGACAGGTATAGACATCTGTGCATGGAAAGGCAGAAGCCAGAGCAGAACATGATCTCCTTCCCCGACAATCACCACCTTATTGCCATGAGAGAGTTTCTCACTAAACCAGAAGCTGGTCATTTTGACTAGGCTGGCTGGCCAGTGGGATCTTGGAATCCTCCTGTCTCTGTCTTCCAATGTTGGGGTTATGGGCATCCACAGCCATGCCTGGCTTTTTAAATGTGAATGCTGGGGATTCAAATTCAGGTCTTCATGCTTGCAAGCACTCTTCTTACCCCTGGAACCATCACCCAGCCTCTCTGAGTCTTGTAATGTAAAGATTACCTTAACAATGGCACTGCCCCCTCCTAATCATTGTGTCACCACTGATCATTGTTATCAGGGCTGAGTGATCAGTTCCTTCCTTACAGTAGAAGAACTGAATGGTTGGGCATCTGGATGCAGGAAGCTGATTCTCCGGCTCTTGAGGGTCTACTCCTTAGGAATGGGAAGACTCTGGATAAGCACACTTGCTTCAGTCTCACTGCCTATGAAATGGCCATTCTAATGCTGGAAGGTTGTTAGGTAAAGTAACTAATGGGTAAGGGAACGCAGTCATCCTGGGATTTAACAAAGACTATGGATAGTATTTGTCTTAAAAAACATAAAAACTCAAAACCAAATGGATCATTCGCCGTTCAGCCTTTGAATCTCACTGAATTTGCCATGCACATCCTCCACGATGTGGTGGAGAGGAAGGCGTGTTCTTCACGTGCTCATTGTCTCTTGGCTTCTTCAACAGGCCTGGGAAAACAGCTGGAAACCTGAGGGCCTCCTTCTAGCACCCCCAGTGTGTATGCAGATGCATGTACATTCCTAATTATAACCTGCAGACGTCCTACACCAGCTCCTCGTCTCTCTGCCTCAACATGTTCTTAACCATTACAATTCCTTTATTTCTGCTGTATTCTGCTTCTCATACCCAACCAAGATTTTGCCAAATCACTTGCTCTGGCACCGAGAATTTGTCATTTCTACAACTCAATCACTTCCAGCAAGGCTTAAAGGTAAGAGGCTAGATCTTGAGAATAGAGGATACTGTCACCATGGTTTCACTCTGTGGGGGTCTCTAAATGACAAGGAACCTTTTATCCAACTTTAAGCCTTTGATGATGTCTGTTCGATTTGGTGTTGAACTCAAAGCTTTTCTCTCTTACTTATTTTCTGGTTTATTGTGTGATATATCATCTTTCCAGCTTTCAGTGGAGGTATATCTATTCTACCACAAAATCCTAAGAGTTAAGAGCTACTATTGGGCAGTACCTACTATGTGTCACTGTGTTATTATATTAACACAATATATACCAGGACTTTTAAAAAATACACAGGTGTTATTATTCTAGTTTAAAGTAAAAAAGATAAAGGATTCAAAAGACCTTGTTGAATCTTTTATTTTTAATTATATCTTTTATTTTTTATTAAGAAATTTTTTATTCATTTTATATACCAACCACTTTTAAGATTATAATTAGATAATTTTCCCTTTCCTCCCTCCAAACCTTCCCATATACCCCCTTCTTGATCTCTTTCAAATTCATGATCTCTGTGTTCATTAATTATTGTTACATGCATCTATGCATATGTATATTCGTATATATTCCTAGTAATAACCTACTCAGTCTGAATAATGTTGCTCACATGCATGTTTTCAGGGCTGACATTTGGTATTGTCTATCCAGTTGGTGTGCTCTACCATCGGGAAGACTGTTTCCCCTGCTCTGAGTATCTTTTAGTTGCCTGTCATTCTTTAGGAAGAACTGAAGTTTGGCCTCATCCACTTTAGCATATCTATTGTTGATGTCCTTGTACGGCCTATTGATTCATTCTTGCAATGCTGAAATTAAACCCCAGACAAGTGTTCTACCACTGGACTACATCCCAGCCTAAGGAGCAGAAGAGACTCCTTACTCCATGTGATGCCATGTTTCAAGATGTACTTAAAGAATCATACATCCCCAGGGAGTGGAGGGATGGCTCAGTAGTTAAGAGTACTAGCTGCTCTTCCAAAGGACTAGGGTTTGATTCTCAGGACCTACATGGCAGCTCTCAACTGCCTATAACTCCAGTCCTGGGAGATCCATTGCCCTCTTCTGACCTCTGTAGGCAGCAGGCAGATGCACAGACATACATAAATAAATTTATTTTTAAATTTAAAGGAAAAAAATCACATTTATTTCAGGTTAGAGAGATGGTTCAGTGGTTAAGAGCACTGGCTGCTCTTCCAAAGGACCTAAGTTCAATTCCCAGCACCCACACGGCAGCTCAAAATCATCTGCGACTCTTCTGGCCTCTGCTGGGCACTAGGCATACACACAGTACATAGATGAAGGCAAAATACCATAACAAAAATATTTTTTTAAGGATCATATACCCTCAAATTATTTTTAAAATATATTAAATTATAACTAAAAGCTGCATTAACCATATTTTACATTTTTTAAAGTGAAGCATTATCTTCCCCTTTCAGATTAAAGATATAAAACAATTTAAAGGGCAGACCTCACATGACACAGGGGGTACAAGCCTGAGATCAAAATCCATTTTCCGTTATTTGAACATACTGCACTGGGTCTGCATACGTACAAGCCACTGCCATTGTATGGTGGTTTCTTAATACAAAATTAGAGACTGGTATGCACTAGGTGATTATCAAATGTCCCATGAATGAATGAATGTAAAACTAAAGGTGATTTTAATCCTTTGTTTGTTTGTCTGGGTACTGATGGCTAATCTTGGTGGATACTCAGAGAATACACTATGTCTTCCTGATATGCTACTACAACACATTCTCCAGTTCATGAGAAACATGCTTTCACTAGAAACTCACAGGGTGTTTTATAGAAAATTAAAAGTTTGGGCATTTTTACTTTCACGGAAGAGGGGGAAGGAGGAGGAGAGGAGGAAGAGGAGGAGGAGGAGAAGGAGGAGGAGGAGGAGGAGGAGGAGGAGGAGGAGGAGGAGGAGGAGGAGGAGGAGACCTTGAAAGGCCCAAGACTTACAGAGTTTCCTAAGTGAGGAATCTGGAATTCTGCATCTGATTTCTCTGACTCCTAAAGGTGAGGGTCATACTTGCTGAGCCCTCCTGCTTCTACACAAAGCTGACAGTGACAGCCCAGACTTTCTGTTTTTACCCAGCCCTCCCAGATGACATTTGCATTTTAAGAAGGTTCCTTCACACTTTAGCTCAGTGGTTCTCAGAGTGCAGTCGCTGGGCCCCTGGGACCCAGGGAACCTTTCAGAAGGTCTATAAAGTCGGAACTATTTTCATAATCGTTTTCAGATGTTATTTGCCATTTTCACTATGTTAACGTTTGTACTGACGGTGCAGTGGCGTCTCTAACTGCCACTGCTTCCGAATAAATCAAGACCTTAGTCCTCAACTGTCATTGCCCTCTTTAACACCACACTCAAGCGGGGGTGGGGAGCTTATTTCCTTAATATTTATGAGGAGGCAGTAAGTGGTGTGAATTTTATTAAATCTGGACCCTTGAGGACACATACATTTCAAACATTTTCTGTGACAAAACGGGATGCACACATAGAGGGTAGCATCTTGCATTCTTAAGGAAAAGCACTCATGCAACCGTTTGAGCTGTGAGTTGAACTAGCCACTTTTGTGGGGAGCAATATTTTTTTCCCTGAAGCAATGATTGACAGGCACACTAGTTGTTAAGTCTTGGCAGACACTTTCTTTAAAAAAAAAATGAACAAAGTGAGCCTGTCACTTCAAAGAAAACAGCGGAGAGGACTTGATGTCAATGATAAAATTTGAGTGTTGGAGCAAAAATTAGAATTTTGAAAAATTTGTATCTGTTACTGTGAGCTTGGCATTTCCCCAATACTTTGAGATTCTTTGTCATCAGATTGGTGGTGATATTAATGGATATGATTTTTTTCATATTGTATAATGGGATATGTCAACATTTAAGAGATCTACATAACTCAGAAAAGAAGTCAATATTTTCCAAATGATCAAGTATGATGTTAGAAAATTGTGTGTGGGTAAAAAGACCCACTGAAAGTTCATGGGTTTCAATAAAGGAGTGTATGAAAAGTTCACAGATACGTGTGTGGGTTCTGGAGTGCAACTAGCATGCTTTGGCATAATAATAATGATGATGATGATGATAATGATGATTAATAATAAAAAGTCTCTATGGTTATCTAAAAAGTCTGTAAAATACCCCTCCTTTTCCCACAATTTCCACCCAAACAACATACCACAGCATTCTGAGAGTAGGGGTGGTTAGAACCTCCCTCCCTCCTACTTTTTTCTTTGTCTCATTGTTTTCCTGGATATAAAAAAGAAGTCTAGATTAGACATAGGGAAGGAAAAAGGGGAGATAATCTAAAGAAATACAAGAACAGAGGATGAGCCTCAGAAGGCTGCGGAGAATGGCATTTGAGGCTTGCCATAGGTCTGTAATAAGCTGGAGGACTCGCCTCAGCTTCAGAGGAAGCAGCCTGCCCCTTCTCAGTGGGATTCTCTCCACTCTTGTGTCCAGAATGGGGAGAGGCAACTACTGTGCACCCTGGGCCACTTTTTCCTTTGCTTGGCTAGGGGTGCTCCAGGCTCCATGGGCAGAGATTTGCTTACGTGGGTTAAAGTCGATATTCCCAGTGGTGCCTGCTGCCTTCTCTTAAGCCAGACAACGAAAGAATCTTTTTTTAAAATGTAGAATAATGTCAGTGTTCTAAGTACTTTTTGTTTTGTAAACTATTTTTATTTTTTTCCCGGAAAAAAAATCTGTTCATATATAGTGGTGGATTATTTTTAAAGGAATTAATAATTCCTTATTTTACATTTTTCTTGAGTTTAATCTCAGAGGTGATAACTACTGAGGGAGAAGTCACATGTACCAAGATGCTTTTGGAGACTTAATTATTCTTAAAATCATGAAGGGAATTTCAGAAAAAATTATGAGAGTCATTGCTATAATAGAAGGACGTGACTCTGGCATTGCCCACCACCAGTCAGTGTGGGGCTGGGAAAGAACACTTTATATGCTCCCTCCCAAAAACCAAATGGCCCCTCTGAGAACACCTGGCCCCAGAGAACCCCATCAGACTCAAGTTCTATCTAAGCCACTAATTCGCACTCGGGCAAGAACACAGCCAATCAGGCATCTGATTCGGGTGCTTTCCTGGATCATGACCTTCAGCCCATGGGACTGGGCAACTTTATACAACTCTGCAGGAAAGGTAGTTCTAACAACCAATGGGAGTCCCAGGCCAACAGTACTTCTTGGCAGGGACTGAGAATATGTGTCCATTAGTCACCTTGCCAGGGACTTGGGATAGCCCTTTGGGCAGGAAGGGAGAGGCCTGGGAGGCAGAGAAGAGTAAACATCGTCGTCCAAATCAAGACTGAGGTCAGCTGTCCAGCCTTTTCTTGTGGCTGCAGTTTCTGTGGCTGCTGCCCACTGCTTTCCCTACTTCATCTCACTGTGCCTTGAAGGTGCCTCCTGCCCTGTCCTTCCCACACCAGCAGTCAGCCCAGTGCCTGAATTTGTGGGTCGGACTCTAATTGCTAGATGTGCTGGGCAACCACCCCCTTCTAATTCAGCTTTGACACAAATAGCTAGAAAGCTTGACTGCAGAGCCAGAATTCCCTCAGCAGTGCACCAAGTTGGTTCCCTTCTGGAAAGTGGCCTTTTGTTCATTCAAGTCAGTAGCTGTTCCCAATCATCTAGCAGATGCTTAACAGTCCCTGCGAATGATGACTTCCAAAAAGGTAATTTCCAGAACCACAAAGCCTTGGATGTCCTAAGCATCTCAACCTACAGTTTCTCCCATGCAGGCACCAGCCTCTACTTGGACCACTGTAGTAAGTCTCAGCTGATTGCCTCCCAGGGCATTTCTAAAATCTATTTGTTAGTAGAAAAATCGTTCTGTTTCTCTGAAAGAGGTGGCATAGCCCAGTGGGTTTTCATTTATTGCACACGGGACCTTGAACAGGTCGTTTTCGCTCTTTGCCTTGCTTTCCTTGTCTAAACTCAACAGAAACCATTGCTCTATGGAAAGATAGTGTGCCTTTGACATGTAGTATTGTCATGTCCTGGCAGATTTAATGCTGATGAAGTCTGGTGCCACATGTAGTCTCCTATGGCCTGGAGAAAATCTGGTGGCTTGAAGCTCTTTTATAAATGAAATGATGCCTACATAATACATTGTGAAGATACACCTCTGCCCGGAAACTTACTAGTTGGAGCTTGGACACGTTATTTGAATTTATCTGAGCTTCAAGTTTTTTGTTTGTTTTCTCTTCTGTCTCTAAATGAGAGTGAGCAATGGTTCTGGGTTAAGGGGCTATTCTAAGGAAGTATATAAGATACATAAATGCTGGGCCCTGTGTCTGAGCACGGCACATCATAGACTTCATTGGCTGTCTCCCTTTGAAAATGTCTTATGTACTTTTTTAGATCTATATAAAGTCAAATATTTCTTCCAGGTAGATCCTCAATTGTAAGGCTCTCCACAGTGTTCCCCTTCTACTGTAGACTTATCCTGCATATTCAAGGCAGTTCTCAGACATGGTTTCAAAGACCATTTGCCATGTTGAGAAGGCTCCCTAGATGGCCTCCAGTTTTTCAATGATCCCTTCAAAATGTGGCAAGTCAGATTTAGATTTGCAAATTGACCATGCACAAATTGATTAGCCCAAAGAACTGGAGACCATCCCTTTCATCCCATGTGACACTGAACTTCTTTGAATGCAGCAAATGACTGAGTGGTAAGTGGGCCATATTGTCGATTGTATCATCTTACAGCCACCTTCAATCCTGAAGTCACCTACACACTTACTGCTGTTAAACATGTCTCCATGGCTCCACAC
Organism: Peromyscus attwateri; assembly: GCA_902168425.1. NCBI lineage: Eukaryota > Metazoa > Chordata > Mammalia > Rodentia > Cricetidae > Peromyscus > Peromyscus attwateri. The sequence goes on along the minus strand of CABHPP010111902.1, from coordinate 61,313 downwards.
TCAAGACATGGAATTGTTTCAATTCTACACATAAGACTTTCTCTCTTACTTCCTTTTTCAGCGTAATGGAGTAGAACTGAAAAGTAAGACTTGAATATTCTTAAAATGCACGATGTGATGTGCTGAGATGCACACACTGTGAGATGATTGCCACTGCAGAGCTTATGAAGACATCCAGCCCCTACATCTCTACCTCCTCGTGTGCTGAGCAATGGTCTGTGCTCCCTTAGCCAAGGATGAGGATGCAGCATGGGGCTCTTGCCATAGTCACTGTGTCTAGATTATATAGTTTTACTTAAACCCTGACGAAATCATTCCCATTGTTTTTGACCCATTTTCTTGTCTATCTCCTTAAAGATAAGCCTGTATTTTGATACTCAGCATGTCACCTGCCCATTACTGTTGCTAGTCACAGAGATCAGCTTATTTATTAATTGTCTGAAGAGGAGAGGGCAAGCCAGAGCTCCATGGATGAAATGGAACCCAGTCTATGCCCACCCAAGTGAACCAAAACTCTGGTTTCTCACACACTTTTTGTATGCTCTGGTGGCGGGGGGGGGGGGATACTTAAATTTATCCTCTATTTGCTACATACAAAAAGAAGAACACTATTACAGTCCTTGTCACTTCCTGAATGAAGTTATCTTTCATTTGTGCATATGATTTAAAGATCAACAAATGGAGGAAATGGAGGAGAGACTCAGAGAAGGATCCTGGTACCAAGTATAAAAGATCTTTTATCTCTCCAGGATGCTATATTACTTTGGTGGGGTGATATGTTTGAAAGGGTCTTTGCATTGTAACACTTCTGATGGACATGAATTGTTATTATTCCATTGGCTGGTTGGAAATAAGGCTGAGAAAGAGATCAGGTTCATTCAGTGTGGTTTGTTCTCAGTGAACCCACAGGACTCTTGGAAACTGCAAATTTACTTTCCTTTGCTGTACTTAACAGTCAACTTTCAATCGTTAGTTGTTTTACTTTATGTACAATACAAAGTCTATAAATTCTGTATTTAGTCTTCTTTAAAAACAAAAACAGAACAACAGAACATTTACTCTTCCCCAGTGTTGCAGTTTGAATGTGAAATGTCTCCCACGGGCTCCTGAGTCTGATCACTCGTTCTCTAGCTGGGGTGCTCTTTGGGAAGGTTATGGAACTTTATGAGGTGACTCTCACTGAAGGGAGTGAGTTTGGGGGGGGCACCCAGTGGGCCCACCCCACTGTCTGTCGGCTCTCTGCATCTTGACTACAGAAACGATGTGGCCAGCTGCTTCTCCACCATGATGGGGTGTAGCTCCTTTAACTCAAAGCCAAAATAAGCACGTCTTCCGTTAAATTGCTTCTCGGCAGATATTTGGTCACACGAACAAGAAAATAGCTAATATTTGTCACATTTCCCGTCAAGAAATAGGGGTTGGTTGGTTGTCTTTTTGCACACAGGATTAGTGGCACAAATCTGAGAGCAGGAAAACAGTAAGCAGGGAGTTACATAAAATGTAGCCTGGAGGGAAAATGAATGATAGAAACTGAGAAGTATGCTTGATGGTTAGAAATTGTCCAGTGTGGATTACCAGCATCAGCAGATTTCCCATAGCAAGGACTGGGACTCCGAATGCTAAGAGATCTGCATCTGATTGTGACTTCTCCATTATCACACAAGGAATCCTCTTCATACTGTGTGGCTAGCCAAGGAACCAGTCTTTACCCTCCCACATTCTCCCAGGCTCCCTTCTGTCTGCTGCAGGGTGCAGCAGCGGAGATGACCCCAGGGGCCATGTGGTTCACTCCTTTCAGGCTGTGGTCAGTGCGCTGAGACACACTGAGCTGAGAGAAACCACCAGGGAAGTCTGTGGGGAATCGTATAATGATGGAGAAGTAGAGGGGATGTCGCTGCACGGAGTGTCTGCAAACTGCGGCTGCAATCCACTCAGGCACTTTTGCCCAAAGTCCTAACTGTGGGATTTCAATTTATGTACATTCTGAGCACAGATTGAGCTCCTATTTCACACTAGGCACTAAGCTAAGTGCTGGAGCCACACAATCAAGCTACATGTATTCCCTAGGAAATGTTTGATGGGAGGTAGTGTTTGGGTTGAGTTTTCAAGAGGTACCAGATATTGGTTGGGAGAAAAAGACTGATGAGGAGGAGAAAAGCAATCCAGATAGTGAGAATAGCAGAGGAAAAAGAAGGCTCGAGAACAGGAAATAGTCTGTCAAATTTCATAAACTGCAAATACCCCTGGATGACCATATAATAAACTGTCTGTGGGAAGGGGCAGGGCATTGCCCGAGAGGTGGTTAGCAGCCAGATAGCAAGGCACAAAATTGATGGTTACTTGAACTCATTGTAAAAACCATAGTGATTCCTCCAAAGACTCGTCATTAATGAGAAATTAACATAGCTTTGTTTTAGAAAGAACTCTCCAGAGTTGTGAGAATAAATTAGTAAAGGAGCATCCCCAAACCCCAAAGAGACCCTTCGGAAGGACGAGGCAGGGATAAGAGTTGGCAGGGATGGAGCCTGACCAAAGCAGTGGCCAGTTGTGGAAGCAGAACAGGGGGGACAAAGCAACTAATATGAAAGGAAGCCACAGTGGGAAATGGTATTAAAGTGACTTTGGTGACAGAGGGATGAGATTGTAAGAAAGAGGTTTCTGTGGAGGGAAGAGTCTAGGGCAATTCTCACATATTTTCATTTGGTTCATTGTATCGATCAAGGATCCTTCACCACAGACAGGGAACAAAGAGGGAGAGTCGGGTTTTTGGAGGAGATGATGAGTTCAGCCTTTGACATGTTGAGAATTGGTTCTTTGGGATTTGTAAGTGGATACCTCCAGTTGGCAGTTTTATATGAGGATCTGAAGTTCATTTTAAAGGTGTGGGTGCATGGCTGGGTGCCGGCTCATTGATGTGTGAAAAATCGGGTTAAATTCCTAAGTTCCATGAAGGAGCAGACATCATAGCTGATGTTCTGTCACATCTTTCTAACTAACCCTTACACTTCTCAAAGAACTCTCATCTGGCCCGTCGGTAGACAAGCTTGTATGGAATGATCTACCACTCTGTCTGCCCTGATGTTCGTAGTTAATTGGCCCAAATGGAACCAGTCAGGTAACAGCCATGGAATTTAATTTCGAAACATCTTTGTACAATATTTCTAATATGTTTTACTATGGAGATATGATGTCGGGTAGTGTGAGATAACTGTAATTGGCTAGGACATGATAAACAAGGGAAGAGGAATGGGGGAGTGAGGGAATGGGGGAGTGAGGGAATGGGGGAGTGAGGGAATGAGAGAGTGAGGGAATGGGGGAGTGAGGGAATGGGAGAGTGAGGGAATGAGAGAGTGAGGGAATGGGGGAGTGAGGGAATGGGGGAGTGAGGGAATGGGGAGAGTCTAGACCTCCTTGCAGCTCTTGAGATCCTGATAGCCTTCATGATGTGAAAGTTTGGAGATACTTAGGGAACTGTATTTACTGATTGCTCAAATTGAACTGCTGGTTCAATGCAATCGCCGTTAAAATGCTAGACTGCATCTTTTCAGAAATTGACAAGCTGGTTCTAAAATTCTTGCAGTCGTATAAGGAAACTCGAATCACCAAAACTATAGTAAAACAGAAAACTGTTGGAGAGCTTAGACTTCCTGGTATTAAAACCTAATATAATTTCACAATTATAATATTCAAAATTAATTTCAAAAGGCCAGGGCCCTGGCATAGAGATCCGTAGTATAAAAGAAGATAATTGAGACTCCAGAAAGAAAACACACATTGAGGAGCCAACTGATTTTCAATAGGGGGCTTTGGCATTTAGATTCCAAAGAAGAGTATCCTGTGACTCCCAGGACAGTGCTCTCTCTAATAAACAACATAAAAAGAGCAAAACAGCCCCAAACAGGACAAGAAAGGGAAATACATGGGTGCTGGGCTGAAGGGGGCCAGATGGCCCTCGTTAATTGGGGTTTAAGGTAGTCCATGCTAGAAGCAGCTAAAATCTCACCCATATGTAAAAGAGGCCATGATAATGAGAACACGCTGAGAAAAATGAAAAACAGGGGGGAAAACCCATGCCAACTGTACAGCAATGATGACAAAGGTCACTGCTCATGTCACATTTGCTAGAGGCTGGCCTCATTTCCAAATGTTTTGAGTGCATTAATACTCACCAAACTGTAAGAAGCACCAGTATTAAACAGAGGGGGAAAATCGAAGACAGCATTCCCCCCAGCCAGGGAGCTGGCAGTGTTAAGGAAGAGGTTCTCCACTACAACTGCACTTCGAAATCACCCCCAGGAACCTGTAAAACACACCGTGTTCAGCCAGTCGCTCACCCCAATTAAACCAGACTCAGTGATGAGGTTTTAAACCTTCCCAGGTGCTTCCAATGTGCAGTCAAGGCTATGAAGCATTGTATGAAGGCAGAATAATTCTTCCTCAGCGAACAGTGTGAGAAGTCTTAGCTCACTTGGCATTATTACATCTGCTGGGCACCAAGACAATGCATTTCAGAAGTTGGCCTTGAGAACTTCAAAATAAAAACTCTTGGGCCTCAAGTCAAGCCTTGGATCCTTCAGAAGCCCCTAGATAGGGCCCTGTCCATGGGGAGATGATTTCCTTTTTTTTTTTTTCCTTTTAGACAGGGTCTCATTGTGTAGCCCAGGCTAGCGTGGAGCTATCAATCTTCCTGCCTCTGCCTTTTGGTGGCTAGATTACAGCTGTGTACCACACCCTGCCCAGTTTGCCTTCTACCTAGCAGCTTAGCAGACTGATTCAAATCCTGGGTTGCTTGTCTCTGTCGGGTGTAATGCTCCACTCCATATTTTCCTATTTAGCCTTGGGAAAGTTTCTTTATCTCTGTGAACTCAGTCTTCATTTTATCACTGCACTAATATTCATACCTACATACCAGGTTTGTAGTGCAGGATGGAAAGAGGAAAGGCATCAGCACACACACACACACACACACACACACACACACACACACACACACACCAATTTCTCACTCAATGAAGTAATCATTACCGTAACAGTCACATATCTTGACATTTCAGTCAGAAGTGGGCTGCAGGTCCCAGCGGTCCCAGGGGATTGCATCACCAAACACTGATAGCTACCTCAGTGTATGTCAGCTCCCTCTGTGAGCTTCAGGGAATGAGGACACAGCCTGAGGACACTGCTCAGAATATGTCCCCTTCATTTAGCAATGCCTGACTGTCTGCTGCTATTCTTTCACACTGGATATTGCACGAAATTTACATTTCAATCTTGCTCTTATTTTGAGACACTCCTCAAAGGCACATATATGAAGTGAAAAGTTTTGGAGCACGGAAGAGAGAGGGCTCAAAGAGGATTGGAGCAGTGAACAGAGGTTGTGTAAGAAGAACGAAATCCTAGGACCGGTATGTCATAGCTTGGAGGAACCACAACTGCTTTCTAGAACCATCTTTGTAGAGCTGAGGAGCAAAGGGCAGCTCAGGGTAGAGACTTGCCGTGGGGAGCAATGATTTGTAAACCATTGAGGGGTTTCTAAATGGATGTGATTAGACTGGGTATCTCCAGAGGGCTTTAATTTACAAATGGGCTGGTCATTTAGACTGAGGATCCTTAAGCTTCCCCCAACCATAATCCCTTTCACATTTTAACACTGTCCAATCCAAAGATATACTAATTTGGTACCCTCATGCTGCGAGATAATCGTAGAGAAATGCTAAAAGTCTGTTTCCTATAATTGAAGCATTATATTTCTATAAGAGCAGTCCTCCAGTATGTAAATATATTAGATGTGTATATACCAAATATTTACTGATGATGAATCACAATGCAATATATTTTAAAAGAATTATTCAATATTTATGTGTGTATGAAATGTTACCACTCATTAGGGACAAAAATCAATTTGAATGAATATCTTTATTTATTTTTACATAAAGAATTAAACCTTGGATGAATATTTCATACCACAGGACAAGATAACCTACACAGAGCATCTTAAATGTTTTGTTTCTAGAATTTATTGACATTTTAAAAAAATTTTAAATTATCGATGCTGAAAATGCCTCTTCACATAATTTCAAAATTTGTTAGAAATTCTGTTCTAATCCCAAGACAAATTCATTAAGTGATTTTTTTAAATAAAGCTCAAATGAGCAACTCAATTTTTAAAAAAGTATGTGTGCATATGCACACATACACACACACACACACACACACATACACACATATGCATATACATGCACACATGCCATGGCATGCATGTAGGGGCCACAGGACAAGTTGCAGGATCCTGTGAGTTCTGGGAACTGAACTCAGGCTTGGTGGTAAGCACCTTTTCTCACTGATCCATCCTGTTGGCCCTCAATAATTTTAAAAACCAAACATTCTAACCCTACCCAATCCAAAGATACACTAATTTGGTACTTACACACTGAGGAACAATGGTAGGAAAATATTTCAAGCCTGTATCCCATAATTAAAACTTTATGTTTCTCTAAGAGCAGAAAACTTTGTATGCGAAGCAGAAATACTAATCCACAACATAGAATAGTCTGGAATCTGAGTGGAGTTGTTTCCAAAATTTTGATTGGTGTTGCCAGGTGTGCTGATGTAGTGAAAAGGGTGCTGGATACGTGCTTAGAGCCAAGGCTTTGGTGAAGTTGCTCTTAACTGCTGAGCCATCTCTCTAGCCCGCAGTCAAGGGCTGGTCCAATCCTAGTTCATAAGACACCTGAGGTCAGGGCTAAGGAGAGGAAGGATGCCAAGTGACATTGAGGCCCTGCTAATGATGCTTGGAGGGCAGAAAAGGTACTTGGAGAGGTAAATTGGATGCTGGATGCTCCGAGAGAGGGCAGCAAGAAGCAATTGTCCGGTGCAGGTAGCAGATGTGGGACATGGTTGGGCTGAGGATCCTGCCATTTTAACAGTTTCTCATGTTTCAGACTCTTGGTTGTGATAATCTGTTATCCTCTCAGAAGCAGAGGAGGATTAGAAGGAAACAGTGCTCCAGGTAACAGCTTATGTTGGTGGAAGGCACATCATCGTATCACTACGGGACACAGAAACAAAATTCCACAGACTGGGCACAGAAATTCATTGTCTCCCCTTTCTGGAGTCTAGAAGCCCACATCCGTGTGTCAGCAGGGTCGAATTATTCTGAGGCCTGTGAACACAAGATGTTCCAAGCTTCTCCAGAAGCGTCTTGGGGCCTCAGGCCCACTTTGGCTTACAGAAACTATTTCTTTCCTCTGCAGATGTCTGTCTCTGTGTCCAAATCTGCCTTTTCTGAGAGCACACTGTAGTGGGGCCCACCCTAAGCATGCCATCTTAACCTGATCAACGAAAAGATCATAGTTGTTTAAATTATTCTTAGTATGTTGATCAGGCTGGTCTCAAAACCTGTGCTCAAATGATTCTTCTGCCTCAGTTTCCCAAGTAGCTGAGACTACAGGTGTCCACTACCATAACTAGATAAAGCCCTTTAAAAAAAATCTGTGCATACATGAGCTTGTTCATGTGTGGGAATGTCAGTGGAAGTGCCTCCCACTTTGTTTGGGTCTGTTCTTCCATTGTTTACCAGGCTATACTAGGCTAGCTAGGCCAGAGCTCCAGGGACCTTTATATCTTTACCTCTCATCTCATCATAGCATTGGGATTACAGATGTATGCTACCACATCTGGCCTTATCTGGTTTCTATGGATTCAAATTCAGGTTCTCACTCTGTGCGGGGCTAGCACTTTACCCACGCGATCATCTCTCTGGTCCTAAAGACCTTATTTCTAAATAATCTCTGATTCACAGTTACCTGGGTATTTTGTTGTTTTCTTATTGCTGTGACTGAATACTTGACAACTTAAAGGAGAAAGGGTTAGTTTTGGCTTACAGTATGAGGTGACAGGGCTCCTTAGAGAGGAGAAGGCGTGGGAGGTGGCAGGTCACATTGTCTCTGGAGTCAAGAAGCAGAGGTTGGACAGAAAGTAGGGCCTCGCTATCAAACCTCCAGGCCCGCCCCACAGTGATACACTTACTCCAGCAAGGCTCTGTATCTTAAATGTTCTACAGCCTTCCCAAATAGTACCACCATTGGGAATCAAATGTTCAGATACATGAACCTATGGGGGACATTTCACATTCGAAGTCTAACACAGTCCGTGCCTCATTCTTAGCATCGGACCCACACAAACTGTCACTGGCTCGTAGATTTTCTTAAGACCTCGTTTTATTCTCATTTAGGGCTATGTGGCTTCAAAGCACTTTCTCTCCTGCCTTCTACCTGGACAATAATAGTGAAACTCCACACCTCTCTGCCAGGACCTCCTTCTGAGGAACCTCTCCAGGGCCTCAAAGTCATCTTGCTAGAGCTGTTGACAGGAGCTGTGGCAGAAAGATACAAGGCTGAGAAGAACCTCAGGGATCACATGGCCACTTACCCAAGAGATGGGACCAGGAACCCAAAACAGACTTTTTCTTGTCCTCAGGTACATAGTAGAACCAATATGTGAACTGGATCTCATGAAGTCTAGTTCTCCTCTCACTGTATTTATGAAAAGCACTGTAACAGATGCTGTAAGAATATCAAAGAAGCATACTATCCCGTCAGGTTAGGAAGCATATCATTTCACACTGCTGGATCTCTGATTTAGGGATGCTACTTAGCATCCACGGCAGGTCCAGCCGTGGCAGCATTTTCTCTTTTATAGTAGAACTTAACAATAGGCATACATTTTACCCTAAGAGTCTTAAACCCAAGAAGATGGAGTTTAAGAATCAGCCTAAGGAATAATCCATCTAATTTTGAAGAGGAGACATTTGTCATTTGGTATCACAATAAACACCACAAGATAGAATATAATGATGAAATTCAAACTAATCACTTTGACACCACAGACAAGAAAAGGAGTGGATTGAAGATGGACCCATCTTGGAACTATCAATCTTTTTCTGAATCCTTCCAAAGGAGTCTCCTTGCTTTTCAGGTAAAGGCAAAATTCCTTGCAAGACTGAACAAGTGCTCTTTCTCTTCAAGTCTCCATTCTCATCTTGCAACACAAATCCTGGCTCTCCCCACAGTGGTCCCCTCTCAACCCCTCAGCACTACAGGCTTCTCCCATCACAGTGTTTCTGTCATACTGTTCCCACTCCCGGAGTGCCTTTCCACTGAATGCCACTTGCGTGGAGAAAGAGTTCAGAACTCCCTGATGGGGTTAGATCTATCCCTTAGGTTGTTTCAAAGCATCGTGCCTTTTTTTCTTTGTAGCTTTTGCTTCCCGGGATACGGTTCTAGATGTGGTCCATCATCTGGTTACCACCAATTTTCTTCCTTCAACTCCAGGTTCCCTGAGAATAGATTCCTGCCTGGTTTTGTCTTCATTGTATCATACCAACCAGTACAGAGCTCTATACGTAAATGACAATAAATATTTGCTGAATGAATGAATGATGGATATGTTTAGAGAAGAGTTCGTGGTGGCTGTATGATTTGATATGCATCTTGAAAAATAGTAAGCGATCGGCATAGTCACTGAATCACACAAACATGATGTCAAGTGTTCTACCTTTTGAGGAACTATGGGATAATTAATATATAAAGCACATTGAAGTGTTTGAGCTACATTTATCTCCTGTCTTGTATTAGTGCATGTGTTCCTCCCTAATAGGCATCTCAGGTTTAGAATCACAACTGATTGAGTGTTTTTGTGTATTCAACGTGCCTTGCTGCACAAGAAGGCCCATAAATGCCCATTGACTGAATGCATCGTGTTCAACCAGCAGTGATTCCAGGCAACAGTATCCAGATGATTGAGTTTGCCTTGTGCCTAAATTCACATCTAACTAGGAACCACCAAGGTCACCTCCGTGTCTTTTAGGAAATCATTTATGGATGTCAGGGAATCATTCAAAATGGCAGTCTAACTAACCCAGTCTCCCTTCCAGTCTACCTTCCCTGCACAATTTCTCTGATTCCAAATGGTATTTAGGGATGTCAAGAGTCCATGGTTTCAGTATGGAAAGGACCCCAAAACAAGTGTCAGAAAGGATGTTTTCATCAATGCCATTGGCCGGTGGATTGCCACTGTGTCCCCAGGGCTGCTTAAAAGCTCCTCTGGGTTACCTCACAGGGCCATCCTTTTTTTATAGCAATCCTTCTATAGAAAGCCTTGACATAATGTGTTCAAGAATCAATTTCCTTCATTCTGTCTAAACTTTAGCAACTCTTTTCAATCCATGACTATCGGCATTTTTCCCACACAGAAGCACTATAATATCTTTTCACCTTTCATCGTCACATCTAGTCAGTTTAATAACACCATTTCTGTGTTTGCTGTGAGCCCCTAGTCTCTGGTCACTTATTCTCGCTTTGTGTTCCTATGGCTTGGTTCTTTTTATCTTAACTGAACTTTTCATTTGCAATCACTGTGGACGCACACACAGTTGTAAGACACGGTAGAGATTTCCTGTGTGTATTCCACTCAGTTTTCTCCTGTGGCAATATCTTGTAAGAAGAAAAATAGGGTACAGCTTACAAGCAGAATGCTGAACCTTTTGTAACCCACCGATCGTATTTCGATTTCCCAGTGTTACTCATTGCACATCTGTGCCATTCAATGTGAGTGCGTGCTTGGTTATGTGTAAGTTACTGACATCCATCGGTCTGTGTATTCACTACAGTCAAGACACACAATTCTGCCACTGCAAAGGCTCCTTGTGATGTCCTTTTAACAACCACACCCTCCCACCCCACACCTCATGTTTTCTTTTTCCCATGCATCAGTTTGACTTTACTGCCGATCTGCTTTTCTGCAATACTAATTCTGGTCTTCACCACCTCTGGCATGAAAAGATATTCTTTTTTATTAATTCATTCATTCATTAATTTTCCCAGCATGATCACATGACTGGCAAAAAGGGTCAATGAAATGATTCCTAATGATATTCTGCTATACTCATAGGTTGTTGCCTAATCCAGTTGTCATAGGAGAGGCTTCACTTAGTAACTGATAGAAAAAGACACAGAGACCCACAGCCAAACATTAGATGGACCTCTGGGAATCCTGTGGAAGGAGAGGATTATGGGAGCCAGAGGGGCCAAGGACACCACAAGAAAACTCACACAATCAACTAACCTGGGCTCATAATAGGGGCTCACAGAGACTGGACCGCGTGGGACTAACCTAGGCCCTCTACACATGTGTTACATGTGCACATATGAAAGGATATTCTTCTGCTGTGCTTTGCTTCCTCATAGTCCCATGTTAGATTTATAATTCACTCATATCTCTTGCTTTGTTAGCCCCTCTTTCCTCCATGGTTACTTTAACAAGCACTTGGAGGAAACTCAAGAGCTAAATCATGGAGGCAAAGTCTTGGCAAATGTATGGATGTACTCTAGCCAATTGTCAAACATCATGGCTCATGGGACTCCGGGCAGGTAGAACTAGTTGATTGGATGTGGACTACAGAAACAAACCCATGGATGTTGTAGTTTTTTTTGCTGCCCTTCATTTTTCACCTGGATAGACCGAGGACAGCTGTTAGAGAACCTGCAACAGAGATAGACTGAGGACAGCTGTTAGAGAATGTACAACAGAGATAGACTGAGGACAGCTGTTGGAGAACCTGCAGTGGAGATAGACTGAGGACAGCAGTTAGAGAACCTGCAACAGAGATAGACTGAGGACAGCTGTTGGAGAACCCGCAACAGAGATAGACTGAGGGCAGCTGTTGGAGAACCAGCAGTGGAGATAGACTGAGGACAGCTGTTGGAGAACGTACAACAGAGATAGACTGAGGACAGCTGTTGGAGAACCTGCAACAGAGATAGACTGGGACGGCTGTGACAACATCTACTGCACCCAACTGCCTAAGTAAGCTGTTAGAATTGAGACTATCTGACAAGGGTGATGTGAGAAAACGCCCTCTTCCTGATAGTTTGGTGGCTGCAGGAATGTACTTGTACCTGTGCTGTGAGATCTAGAAGGCAGAGAGCTCTCAAGAGGGATCTGCTAATAAAGCAGATTTTTTTTTTAAAGTTCTTTCCTTGAAGACTTCCCTACATCAGCAAGGGAGAATAAAGACAGAGGATCTCCACCTCCAAGGTTTTATTTATCTGATTTAAGAGTTCCCTCTCTTGCTTTTCTCTTTTAGTAGTCAAATCATGCTTTAACCACGAGTAGAATTTAATCAGCATACATAGAACTGAAAATATAAGCTGGCACTGGAGAGAACTTGCAATACCTAACACAGAGGGTGCTGTTGGATACTTGGATCTCCCTTGGGAAGAGGCAGTGACATCAGCAATTAGAGCCTCAAACGCTTGGTCCAGCTGCTCCAGTTTGGACCCTTATTAGGTGTGCTAGCCATGTGACCTAAGTTACTCAACCTCCCTGGGCATCCGCTTTTGCATCTATAAGATGGGAGTTTTAACATCAGTGTCTACTTTCCAACAGTGTCCTGAGAATATATGCAGAGCATTTGAAACGTTCAAGCATCTAATGACACTTACATTGGCACCGATTGTTTGCACTGTCTGCCAGGCACAATTCGCAGAGTGATTTTGTGAAGCAGATACTAGGCTTCTCGTGGAGGAAACAAAGACTCAGAGAGCTATATGACAACACCAAATTGACTAATTTAGAATAGAGATGAGAAGGCTGGGACTTCCAGCCCGGGGAGGTTGTGGAAGGTCTGCTGGAAAAGCAAGCTGATGAATGCAGGAGGAAGGGAGAGGCACCCAAAACCTAATAGATGAGGGAAAGAGCAAAGCCTTTCATGCAGTGTCCAGAGTTTCAGATTCCAAAAAGAGCGCCACTTAAAAATAGGCTTGGACCAGCAACATCATTCTACTCATTATGCCGTGATTGAGCAACGCATCCTAGTGTATGACTGTGATGGGAAACAAGAGAAATAGTAACTATAATACCAGCCTCAACTCATCTCTTAAGCATTCTACCAAGAGGGGAAGAAAAGTGGTTGGAGATTGATGCTTTTCATGCCTTCTTATCCCATTATATTGTAATGAATTTCTGAGCATCGGGGAGATGAAATTTGCCAAGGATGATGTCTTAAGGTCCAGCCTTCTGTTACTGAAAACTCTCATCAGTTTCCTTAGGCATAGCTTCAGCATTAGAATTGAAGCCTCAGATGCCAGCAGAGGTTAAAGTGCACTCAACTGAAGCAACACAGGTAAGGGCTACCAGTATGTAAAAAAGTTGGGCCCCATTGGAACCTGGGTTTGTATTAGGAACTCCTATTCTGAACTTGTAGGGGGTTACTGGCAGATCTTTCCAGTCTTTAATAGAATCCAGAAATGTAGAATTTGATGCAAAAGCTCCTTATGTCTAAATATTGCATCAGATATTATAAATAAAATGAGGTGTGCCAAATAAAATGTTTGAATGCCACTTTTCAGCTCTTGTTACTAACTGGTGCCCAAACAAGAAATGGCATGCAATGGATGCTGTCATTTCTAGCTCATTGGAAAAACTCAGAGTCCCTGCCTCTACCCTTGGTCTGAGAGTCATTCATTCCATTCCTCGCTCCCACTGGCTCCCCAGACAACAAACTGGGCAATTTGAACTCAGAGTCTTCCTGCCAAGGTATTGTTGCTGAGTTTTCGAGTTTCAAGTCCCTGGTTACGAATGAGTCATCTCAAACTCCATTAGGGGAGAGCTCCTCTAGGTTCAGCCACCATAGGCAGAGTGGGGATGACTCAGACGGAGGAGCATGCACAGCCTAATGGGTCCAGCATGTGGAGGCTTTGGAGATGCTGAAGCTGGTGTTCATGGTGTCCAGGGAGAGCACAGAAGAGGGCTGGATGTTGTAATACGCTCCCAGCTAAATTCCCTGCGAGCTCTTTTGCACTCCAAAGAATTTGAAATATTTGCCTCTGACCTCAAACACAAAGTGATCTTGCACCTCAAGGAGATGGTTTGTTATGAGTCCCTTATGACCCTACTCCAGCCTCCTTCCTCAAGCCTAACTGTAATGTCTAGGTTTAGGTATTGCCAAACTATTTGCAGCTCCTCCTCTCTTTCTTGCTTCTATCCCTTTGTGCGTGCCATTTTGTCCTGCTGGGATATCTTTATATGCCTCTGAACAACTTCTAGTTGTGCTTTAAAACTCAAAACAGACTTCACTACTTTCAGGGAGGGACTTCTGACCCTCCCACTTGGAGTTAAATGTGTGCCCTTCTTTTGTGCACACAGAACTTGAACTTACCTTTTCACATTGTGTGGCCCTGACTTGCTTATCTGCCTGTCTGCCATTTTTGGGAGAGCCTCTGGAGGCCAGGCAGCTTGTAATCATCTTCCTTATATTTCACAGGCATTATTACATGGGCATTCAGTCAATAAGAGTTTATATGACTATGTGGGATTGAATCGCCAAGGAGAGTGCTGTGTGACCTGTCTCACTCACTCTTGTAACTGATCTAAGCATCTCAGGCCAGCCTTTGCCATCTGGGCCTCGTTGCAGTCTCTGTGATCATAAGCAGAGTGGCTGCTGCAGAGAAAGCAAGGGTGAACAGATAATCCCAAAGTCAATAGCTCTGTCTGAGGCCCGTTATTCACTCAAATTCAGTGAATACCTACTGAATAAATAGTCTCCACTCATCCAATCCTTATATTTGGGAGACGCAAACAATAGACATACGAAGTTCAAGGTCATCAATGAGGTACAGGGAATATTTATTGGATAGTTATAGTGTACCAAGCATAGAACTGGTACAAATAGATGCTGTTATCTCTATCCTACAGAGAAGAAATTGAGACCCAGAAAAACTTTCTTACGGTCTCCTTAGTTACAGAATTATGGGGTTAAAACTTGAATGAGGCTAATGGAAAGTCATTATCCAGTGTTATCAGGTAAGTACTGGAGGATTTGATGAGAAACAGGACACCAGATCTGGGTGGTAAGCAAACTGAACGTAATTGAGTAAGCTGCCAGAACAGGCATGGGATTTGGGGAACCAGAGAAGACCCAGAGATGAACCAGAACCGCAATATTGAATTGACATCAAATTACTGCAGGCTTTTAAATGAATTTCTTGTTTATGTTAGGAGCCATGTTGAGTTTGGCTACCTTGAAGCTTACAAATAAAAAGACAGGGCTATAACCTGTTTTATAGAAACCTTCAGTGGGTATGGGGCAAGGTGAGTTCATCCTCACATCTTCCATGACCTCATTTGAAGAAGTGTTTCTCTACTCATGAGAGCTTTTGAGTAGTTTGTCTGTCTGGGTCCAATCCAACACTGAATGAACCGGGTTTCTAGGTGGGAGGCCCTGGCATCTGTACAACCAGAAGTTATCCATAGTTGATGAGCAGCAAGGATAGAAACTCTAGTCTCAAGGCAAATGAGCTTTGTTTGTTTTCCTTTTATCTGAGGAGAACAGAGCTGTGAAGCCACACACTTCTAAGGGGTAGGGATGGGGGGTGAAGGTTTCTGGTCCTAGGAACTGGAAAATTGAATTTTTCTCTTTTTAGAGGAAATACAGCTGGGAATCACCATCCAGAGGTGACTTTTACCACGTATTTTAATGGGAGGGAGGGGGGGCTTCTCATGTTTAATCTTCATTTTGTCAAAGTAAGGGCTTGCTTTGAAGATATAGGGTGTGCACTTTAAAAGTTCTGTCTCAAAATTCGTTTCACTGCAGTATCTCTTATTTGGCTAATATGCAAAGTTGCTGTTGATTTTGAGCGCAGTCACTTGCGGAGTCATGGGGCAGCTAGAGCTGAGTTTCAGGCCTCACAAAGCTACCTGCATGAACTAGAATACCGTTTAAGATGGTCTCCTAAATATTATGGGGTTCTAAGGGGACACACACTTTGTGTGCCCAGCCTTCCTCAGCCTCATAGCAGCCTCCGAAAGATTCACAGGAAGCTCTGTTTCTCAAACTCCCTTGCATCCAGGATTCTGCATTCGTATTACAGTCTACCAGTTAGATGTGAGGTGAGGGTTACTTTTAACCTCTGCCCTGGTGCTGTTCATGGTGATCTTTCAAGCCTACCTCTATGGGTTGTCTATTTTTCCTCTGTTGCACACATCTTCTCTTATTAGATAAAGGACATCTCATCCAGGTCTTGTCTTCTGAAATGCAATAAATCTTTGCTATATCCCACTCAATTAGAAATGACATGTACAGATGATGGGAACTTCCAAGAAAAATGAATTCCTCCTAATTTTTATTATTTCCTGGTGTATCTATTTCTTGGGATTTATTGCAGCCATTTTTGTTCTTTATCCCCCTACCTGTGATGGTTGGAATGAGAATGGCCCCCATAGGCTCGTATATTTGAATACTTTGCCCCCAGTTGCTGGAACTGTTTGGGAACCATTAGGAGGTGTAGGCATGTTGGAGGAGGTGTGTCTCAGGGGTGAGCTTTGAGGTTTAAAAAACCCACTCATTCTCAGTTAGTCCTCTCTCTCTCTCTCTCTCTCTCTCTCTCTCTCTCTCTCTCTCTCTCTTTCTCTCTCTCTCTTATGCTTGTGAATCAGATGTAAGCTTTCAGCTACTGGTCCAGCACCATGCCTGCCTGCCATGCTTTCTGCCTTATGGTCATGGAATCTACTACCTTCTGAAACTGTGAGCCCCAAATTAAACGCTTTCTCTTATAAATTGCCTCGGTCATGGTGTCTCTTCTTAGCAACAGGATGGTAACTGAGACACCATATATCTTATTAGAAGGATGGTAAGAGGAGATGGAGAAAACAAGTTCAAGAATCTGTTTCTACCAGCATTTCCCAGTCTCAAGGCCCTAGTACTTCAAGATGTGGCTAGATGTCATTCTTTTATTAACAAAATTTATTCATTTAGTTTGCAACCTTACCAAAGTTCCCCCTCCCTTCTCTCCTCACATACCTTCCCACCACCTCCCCTTCACCTCTGGCCCCAATCCACTCCTCCTCTGTTTCTGTTCAGAAAGGGGCAGGCCTCCCATGGGCGTCAACAAAGATGTCACATCAAGTTGAAGTAGGGCTAAGCTCCTCCCATTGTGTTAAGGCTGGGCAAGGGAACCCAGTATGAGGAATAGGTTCCCAAAAGCCAGCCAAAGCACAAGACTCCTATTCCCACTGCTAGGAGTCCCTCAAGTAGACTAAACTACACAACTGTTACATGTAGAGGGCCTAGGTCGATCCCATGCAGGCTCCCTAGCTGTCTTTTTATTTTTTTCTAAGAAGCACTGTTCTTCAATTAATATGTTCTAAGAGGCATGTTGAGGAAAAAAGTTAAGTGTTGCTTTGCTGTTGTTGGAAGAACATTTTATTAAATATCAAACACAATCAAGAGGGTGGGGCGAGGCAGTAACTAGAGGGCGCCCACAGCTAGGCATCCTCATTTGCTGCAATGCATTCCAAGGTCTCCTATGTGCCTGTGTATACCCAGTTCCTCATATCTGGAACTGGGTAAAAACCTCATCAATGCTCATTTCTACCAATAAAAACATCGGAGTCCAGAGAGATGAAATAGCTTGCCTCATGTTGAACAACTAGTTATCAGCAAAGCTTGAACCAGAATCCACACCCTTGAACAGTAAGGAGCACTGAAGTCCTTCTGAGTGCAGACTAGTGCTTTGTATAGATTAGGAAGGGTGTCTGGATGGTGGCTTGGGTCTGATCTGTGCACACATATATGTGTGGGAACATAACAATGTAGTCCATTAATACATACGACTAATACATCTTAGTCAAAACTTAAGCTACATGTCTTCTAAGAGGATGATAAAATATTATGAAGCAGAAAGGCAGGCAGGAAAACAGACAGAAGGTGAGAAAAAAAAACATCCAAGAAAGGCTGTATGTTCCACCTCTACCAGTTACTGAAGGTAGAAAACAGAAATGCTGTCTGTTTCTTGCACGGGGACAGCCCCAGCTCACTGAAGAGGTCTGAGCCCCTCAATGCCTTTTCCACATGTGCCTGGAATACCTTGGTGGTTTGACTTCTGTCTGTTACATGTTGACTTCATAAAGGAACCAAACTCCAGCACTTTCTGCACAGTTAGGAGGCACTCTGTCTTCTGGGCTTTGCCCCATTAAATGACTATTCTTCTCCCCAGATGTGTTGTACAGATGTTCTGGCCTTCTCACTTAAATCCTCAGGGTGGGGACATTGGGCACCTTCTCCTTTGGTCCCTGCCAATGTTGGCTCCATGGGAGGATGTTTGTGTTTGTCAAGGACTTGGAAGGACTTTCCATGTTGGCAGTCATTCTCCCTACACGGAGCAATCATAGAGAATAGGAAAGGAAAACGACACATTATGAACCATCTCATCTATGACACTTTGAATGCTTATCCCCTCCAGACTGCCTCCCTAAAGGTGGTTTAAGGATCACCTAAAGAATAGAGGAATACTATACTTCCTGGGGTCATTTCTACATGACTTTGTCTTCAGGCAAAAGTTCCCCATGTCGTGTGTTGTCCAGATACCCCAAGCTGACATCCTCATAGCTCTGAGTTCAGCAGGAAGTGAGAGTATATCCTTTCATGTTCAAAAATATACTAGGATGAGTCTCACTGGATGAACTTCAACCACATCCACATTCCCAAGCCAACTTCTATGGCCATGATCTACTCAGTTACCTGACTGCCAAGGCCTGGGTCACTTCAATTCTGGATCCAGAGACAAGAGGATGGTAGTAGCAATAGATGCTTGTCACACACACACACACACACACACACACACACACACACACACACACACAAAAAAAACTACTCTCAAACTCTGTTCATTGATTTTTTTTTCTTTTGGTTCACTTTGCAGAGGTGAATTAGGATGCACTTTGTAGAGGCAGGCTAGAATCCCAGTAAACATCTACTTAACTTTCAGGCCACAGCTCAGGCTCCATCGTTCACTGATGAATCCCTCATTGCTGTCTCTAAGCAGTTACTTCCTTCATCCGTCATGTTCTTACTCTTCCCAGGGAAACGGGACACACCATTCAGGTCATGTTGGTGTCTCCTCATCTTTCTCCCTCAATTTCTGTTAACTCCTGGAGGTTAGAAATAGTATCTTATTTACTCTTGACCTCTCCAGGTACTAACAGCAGGCACAAAACACTCAAAAGAAATCTTTGTGGAAGAAATATAGGAATGGTGAGTTAATTGTTTCATTAAAAATTAATGCATATGCTCCTAGTTCATGGGGGTGGGGGAACTTGGCCAACTATCAAGGGAAATAAATTCACAAATAACTGGATCATAGTGAGAACCCTGAAGCCAGAGCTACACAAAGGGTGGGAAGCAGGAAGAAGTATGTGTTCAACCCTGGAAGAGAAGCCTCAAAAACGTCTCAGAAATTAGTATTATTTCATGTCCACATCTATCTCCTATGGCTCCTACACACACATCAGTTCTTGCGCCCTTGAACAACTCTAAATAAGTGATCCCATTGTTCTAGCATCCTGGATAATTATCCACAACACATAGGAGGTTTGATAAATATTTCTAAAAGAATTTATTATGTTTTCTTAGCTACTGGCAGTATCAGTAGAAGGAGGGGACACAACTTATCATACTCTTGGGATTTCCCCAGATAACGCTCCCCCATCCTGAAAGCTAAAATGTAATACTTTGCTGTAGACAATCACCTGTGTCTGAGTGTCTCTATCCCTATAGTCTGAATGAAAGTGGGTTGTGCAGAAACTGGATTCTATTTGCTTTAGGTAAAATGTAATAAGTGATGCTTGCTGTCCTGGCGAATGTGGAGTAGCTGAGCTAGCCTGGGACTTGGAAGACACAAGCCTAAACATTGTTGCGTCCATTGTTTGTGTTTGTGGTGAGTTTGGCTCTAGGCAAAACTGAATTGAAGTCACTCTCAGCCTCATCTTCTCTGCTGATCTCTCTCTTCCCCTTTCTCCTCTCATGTGCATCCGTAGGATTTACCTGCGCTGAGAATTCATGGTAGCTACGAAAATGTACCACTACCATCCCACTGCACCAGGGAGACCTTAACTGACCAAGGGCAGCAGCTTGCTTTGAATCCATAGCATCCGTCCTGCTGCTCTCCACTAATCATGGAGCCCAAGAGGGAAACTAAAGCAGGCCTCACCTGCAGGATACTGCAAGTGGGCTCTAGAGCCTCTCCATCAGCCTGGGCGAGACTATGCTGCAATCTGGATCTCTTCCTGGCTTCCTCCTTCTCTCTCCTTCACAGGTCAGTCTTTCATTGCAGCTGACCTTCTCGCTACCTCCTCTCATCCTTTCCCTGTTCTCAATGATAGCTATTTGACACATCTACTGACTGTCTGGCCTCACTTTAAACCCTGTGTCTTGGAGGACCAGGAATGTCTTGGGGTGTCTATTACTGTGATAAACCACCATGACCTAAAGCAGCTTCCGGAAGAAAAGGTTTATTTTAGCTTATAACTCTTAGGTCATACTCCATCACCGAGGGAAGTCAGAGCAGGGACTCAAGGAAGCAACCTGGAGGCAAGAAGAGAAGCAGAGGCCATGGAAGAGTGCAACTTACTGGCTTGCTCCTCCTAGATTGCTCAGCTTGCCTTCTTATATATATAGGACCAGCTGCCTAGGGGTGACGTCATCCACAATGGGAGGGCCTGCCCACCCTCCTATATCCATCATTAATCAAGAAAACATCCCACTGCTTGCCTACAGGCCAGGCTGATGCGGGTATTTTCTCATTGAGGTTCTCACTTCTCAGATTACACTAGCATGTGTAAAACTGAAAAACAAACAACAACCAAAACCAAACAAAGTACAAACCAGGACAAGGAGCAATGTCATTGAAGCCCCACATAGGAAATATACAGGTGAGAGACGTCTCCAACCCCAGTGGTCAGCAGTGACTTCCCTCTTTTGGGTGTAGGGAAAGAGTGATTAACCAGTGAGTGGAAAGAGGCCCCTTGGAGCAGAAGGAATTGGACTTTCCAAAGGTTCTTAGACAACCACATAGCATCCCATCTCTCTCAACCCCTCAAGGCCAAGCACATGATCTGCTGGGCCCATTTCCTGAATTATATTTCAAAATGTTTCTTGTTTTGTTTTACTTCCTTCCCACATTAAGGTTACTTTGAAGATTCTCTTTGGCACCGGGTGGTGGTGGCACATGGTTTTAATCCCAGTACTTGGGAGGCAGAGGCAGGTGAACTTCTGTGAGTTTAAGGCCAGCCTGGTCTACAAAGTAAGTTCTAGGACAGCCAAAGCTGTTACGCAGAGAAACCCTGTCTCTAAAAACAAAAAACAACAACAACGAAAAAGAGAAGATTCTCTTTGGTCTTATTTTACTCTGAAACAAGAAGAAGAGAAAACCAAAAAAGATTTTCAGTACCATTTCACTGAGTTCTGCCCTCGGTCTCTTAAGCAGCCTACCAGGCAACTATGTACCTGTTGGGAGTCATTGTGCACTATAATTCTTTCCATGTCTGCTCAACATTTAAGTAGAAATGGAAAAATCATAAAAGTATATGTTTTATGCTCAAAATAAAGATTTATTTCCCATGAACATATTAGATGTGATTTTTTTGAACTAGACAATTTCTTGAGAGGCATATCAAAATATTTTAATGCAGACACTCCATTAAATCACTTCCAATAAAGGGCAGACAGCATCATGAATTTTTCAGTTGCAGCCTGGATTGTTACAGGGAACCCTCAATGGGCCAGTCTGGGAGTTAGTGGTCAGGCCATATATACACCAGGTTAACTGCATATACTTAACACAAAAATTCCAGCAGACATAGGCTGGCACCAGGAAGGAGAGTTTAACTGAGGCCAAGCCTATTTAGGCTCACCAGTTTTGCTAACATGTACAGAGCTAAATTGGCTCCCTACTCTATTTTTATCCCATGACATTTTAGTTACCTACCTTGGTAGTCTATATAACTGCCCAGTGGCTCATCTATTATTCTGGTCTGCGTTGTCGTTAGCCTGTGGTGTAGAATGAGCATAGTCAATTCATGCAATGTCCTCCAGTGAGTTTGAATGCCAGCCGGCTTTGAGGAAAGCTGAAGAGAGAAAGTCTAAAAGAGACAAATGTGGGGGAGCTGTACGGATCAATGCACCAGAGAAGGCCAAGGGAATCTATGGATGGAAACCACCTACTGGGCAGGAGGAACCCACCCAGGGAGAACTTCACCAGAGGAGGAATCCTGCTTATGAAAGAGGGTGTCTGGGTTCAACCATGGGTAGGAGACAGATGTGTTCAATTAGGGGACATTTCCAAGGAAGCAGGTCCTTATTAGTAATTGCTTGAAAGTAGGAATGTAGCAGTGGTGGTGCATGCCTTTAATCTCAGCACTAGGGAGGTAGAGGCAGGTGGATCTCTATGAGTTCTAGGCCAGCCTGGACTCCAGGACAGTTACAGGTACACAGAGAAACCCTGTCTTGAAAAACAAAACAAAACAAAACAAAACAAAAAAAGTAGAAATGTATTATGTAGTATGGTTGTGTTCCATTATGTATATATTGATTCCAGAAGATCACATATCTTCCTTTGTATCAGACTCTCTATTAATGCATACCAAACAATATACAAATTGGGCAACTTAAAACTCTTAATATGTCCCATGGTTCTTGAGTTGGCTCCTCTGAGTATCTGTCCTCACTTGGAGTTCCTATATGTGGTTGTAGATAGTGCTCTGGGCTGCACTTGACCGCTCTGCAGATCTTAGATGTGTTTAGTTACTGTTGGCTTGCTGGTATGGGGCTCAGCTAAGGCTGTCTCCTGGAACCTCTCTATGTGTCCTCTCCATATGAAAAGTATGACAGCCAGCTTCCAAGACAGAACAGCTCTTTGTAGCATAGCCTCCGAAATCCCAGGTTTGGGCTAGAGTGAAGTTCAGTGGTAGAGCAGTTGCCCAATCTTGCAAGGCTTAATTTGATTCCTACTCCTGCCAAAACCAAACCAACCCCAACTTCCCCAAACCAACCAACCAACCAATTAACCGAAAACAAAGCCTACAGAGAAATCCCATCTTTTGGTTGACTAAAACAGAATCACTGAGGCCAGCTTGACCACAAAGGGAGGGAAACCTGACTCCTGCCGTTAACACAAGGAGCTGCATATAGGCCTATGGAGGGGGGAGGCGGGGAGAGGCAGGAGGGAGTTGGTGGGTGACATTTTTGACTACTTGCCACTTTCCACATTTGGGTGACAGTCTTTTTACCTCTAACTTTGCTTCCCAGACTAAAACAGCCTAGTGCAGAGCTGTGCCAAGTGGGTGATGGGCGTAAGGGCTGACATTCAAGAGCGTGAACACTTAGATGCAGGAAGACCTACCTGACTTGGAGTGTGGACTTTCCCACTTAACCACCCTGGATCTTGGAAAAGTTGCTTC
Source organism: Peromyscus attwateri (assembly GCA_902168425.1). Taxonomy (NCBI): domain Eukaryota; kingdom Metazoa; phylum Chordata; class Mammalia; order Rodentia; family Cricetidae; genus Peromyscus; species Peromyscus attwateri. The sequence continues at coordinate 38,024 of CABHPP010111902.1, read as the reverse complement.
ATCTGTCTGAGCCTCAACTTGAGGATTCATAAAAGAGCAGTGGCACACGTGAGCGCGCGCGCACGTGTGTGTGTGTGTGTGTGTGTGTGTGTTGTAACTTTAATGTTGCCTAATCACTTGGTAACAGAAATGGAAAGAGCTGCTCTTTGCTTCTCCAGCATCCTTTGTTTAGCCCTGGCCGGCCACTGAGAGGCATTCAAGGTGTAGACTACCACAAGGAAGTTAATTTTCAATGAAAAGGCCTCATTGCCACTTTCAGGAAGAGGAATCAGGCTCTAGTACTAGGTATTGCCAGAGTAGCTTTTAGGGGACTTAGAGAAGGAAGAACTCTGTCCTGGAGAAGAAATGGCACAGGGATGCACTCTGCCTCTGGCTCTGGCTCTGGTGCTTTTCCTTTTCTGAGGTTTAGTTATGAGGTTTAGTTTTGATGTTTAGCAATGGGTGAGTGCTGTGGAATGGTCTTTCTGTATGCTGTGAATATGTGTTGCTACTATTGGTTAATAAATAAGATGCTTTGGCCTATGGCAAGGCTGCTTAGAGGTAGGTGGAAAATCCAAACAGAGTTACAGGGAGGAGAAAGCTAGGGTGGAAGGAGACGCTGAGAGCCGCCTGGGGAAGCAAGATGTAATGCAACACAGGTAAAGCCATGAGACACTTAGCGATACATAAATTAATAGAAATGGGCTCATTTAAGATGTAAGAGCTAGCTAGTAAGAAGCCTGAGCCATAGACCAAACAGTTTTGTAATTAACGTATAAACCTCTGAGTAATTATATTCTAAGCGGCTGTGGGACTGCAGGTGGGTCCGGACTGCGGGGTCGAGTGGGACCGAGAAACTTCCGGCTACAGGTGAGTGTGATTTCAAGGCTGCCAGGTTCTTTGTAGTCTTGTTCAAACTATATCATCTTAGAAATCCCTGAATCAGCCCAAGTCTTCAACTTCAATAGCTCTCGGGTTTAGGCTACAGTTCTTGATGGCTCTCTCCATTCTGTAGAAGACTTTACAAGTCCTGTGTGTCGTCGTCCCTCCCTCCCCCACACTTTGAAGCCGTGGTTCTCTAGAGCACCAGAACCAATGGTCTGTTTTGAAACACAAATCTGATTGATAGCTCCTGGGCGGGCCTGACAGCTTTTTCTGCTGGTGTTTCTCCATTAACCATGCCTACCCGCTCTCCACTGCCCTGTGTTCTACCCTGCTTGGGAAGAACAGTTACCGAGCTTAATGGACTCCTCTGGCCTTCTGACTTCTGTTTGGGTTCAGCCAATCAAAAGATTCAGCAGGAAACAGGCGGCCACGGGTGGTGAGAATGCGAGCTATTTCTTCTTTGTTGATTGAGTATCGTAGTTGCCATTGGCTGTGATTTCCCAAGACCACAGCTTTTCACCGACCTCCAGCTCCAACCCTTTGCTTCCTCTCTGGCTTCTGCAGGTTGAGAGGTGACAATGGCTTACCCGTGTTCTTTATTTGGGTGCCTCCACATCCTTCCCTGGTCCCTTTAGTCCCATTCTCATACCTATGAAAAGAATTTCTTTATCCAAAACATAAAGAATAGTGGGAGGAGGGGCCAGAGAGATGGCTCAACAGTTCAGAGCACATACTGTTCTTACAAAGAACCCAAGTTCAACTCCCAGCACCCACATCAGGAAACTTACAATTTCTTGTAACTCCAGCTTCAGGGGCATACAATACCTCTGGCCTTCACGGGCATCTGCACTCATGTGTGTGTGTGAGTGTGTGTAATTATACACATAATTTAAAATTAAATTAAATGTGGTTTGAAAGAAAATGGCTCCCAAAGAGAGTGGCACTATTAGGAGGTGTGGCTTTTTTGAGTAGGTATGGCCTTGTTGGAGGAAGTGTGTCACTACAGAGGCAGGCTTTGAGGTCTCACATATGCTCAAGCAATGCCCAGTGGTTCAGTCCACTTCCTGTTGCCTTCTGATCAAAATGTAGCCAGCATCATGTCTGCCTGCACACCAACATGCCCTGCCATGATGATAATGGACTATACCTCTGAAAACGTAAGCCACCCCATTTAATTTTATGTTTTAATGTTTTCCCTTTATAAGAGTTGCCATGGTTATGGTGTCTCTACTCAGCAGTAGAAGCCCTAGCTAAGACAGTAGAGGACCGGGATGATGGCTCAGCAGTTGAGAACGCTTGTTGTTCTTATAGAGACTGGAGTTTGGTTCCTGGTCCCCATGTCAGGCAGCTTACAACACCTGTAACTCCAGCTCCTGGGTATCTAACCCCTTCTTCCGGCCTCTATGGGTACCTACATTCATATACACATATCCACTCATAGACACACACATACATATACATAACTAAAACTAAAACATATTTTTTTAAATAGTATAAGGGATCCAGAAGTTTCCTTCTGAGGTCCCAACTGCTGTAGCTTTTAGGGGTTTCTTAGAGGTTTCATGATGGAGGTTGGGCTTCTCTTTCATGGCCACCAGAGCTGTTAGATGACAGGCAGCTCACTCTCCAGCCTCACTCTACCTGTGAGTCTCCAGCCTCTCACCAGGCACCCTGGCCTCCCTTCCATTCTCACAGTACCCGAAGCTCATTCCTACCTCTCAGGCTTTGCACTTACCTTCCTACCTTCTGGGGAATCTCCTCCCAAGTCCCAGTCTTCCCCTGATGAGCCAACTCCAGTACCATTGATGTCTTTATCTAAAGGCCACTTGGGCAAGTCTTTTTGATTTACTAGATTAGGCATTTCAATAGTTCCTGAAATATCTCTTCATATCCCAGCCCTCAATATCCTTGGCTTCTGTTGGATTCATCAAGATGTAACCCCATGACAAACTGAAAATATCAGTGAGTCAAAGAAGCATGCAACACACTATCCTACCCAACACTGTAACCTATCCTAACCCATCTTCAATGTGCTCAGAACATTTACATTAGCAAAATCATGGGCGAAGTCACCCAATTAAAAGTCCATCTTAAGTTAAAGCATTGAATGCCTCGTGTGAGTGTGGTGGTAAAATCATAACAAAACAAAGCAAACAGAATTGCTCTGTAACATTATCCTAAGAAAAGATCAAAATTCATAATCCGAAGTACAGTTTTCTTCAATGTGCATCATTTTTACACCATTGTAAAGCTGAAAAGCTCTAAGTCAAACCACATAAGTCAGGGCCATGTGCATTTGATCACCCTGTCTCCTTCTAGGCTCCAGAAACAAGAGAGCAGACACCAAGTCAATTTTGTCTCACTTTTATATCCTTGGTATATTCGTGGCATTCTAGTACACTGTAGGCCCTTGCTAAAGAATTTTTGAGTAATAAATATATTCCAAAATCTGCAATAAATATAGCCCCAAGACATATGTTTTCAATAAATATATCTTCAACAAATCAATGAAGACATATATACAATCCTCAACAAAATGTAGGAATATATTTTCAATAAATATGATTTATAACCCCATGTTTCATTCCTGGAGGTCAAAGACTAGGTCAGTGTTTCTAAGACCATGTTTTAAAAACAGAGGCTGTGATGAGGGCTTGACTCATCAGATTTTATACAACTTAATTTGCCCCCTGTACCTTCAGTTCCTTTTGGATATTTTTAGAAATTCTGTATCCAAACAAATCTCTGGGAGGAAAATTTATACTCCCACCACCCCACCCCGTGTGTGGTGTGCAGTGGAGCAGAAAACAATCAGACACACACTCGGCGGAGAAGGAAACAGCAGAATGAGAGTTCCTGCGCACAGCATCCTGAGGGAGCCAGCCCATCAGCTGCTTGCCTGTTTTACGTTTGTGGTAGACCAGCAACAGCAAAGAGTCTACAGCCTCTAATCCAGCACACAGGATCTAGGGAAATATTCTTAATAGATAATTCGGCTGAGTGTCTCAGGGCCTTAGAAAGCCCAGCAGGGGACCCTCGGAATTGGTTTCCTTTGATCTGACAAATCCACCCTGATCAGCGGGATCTCATACCATTTCTCTGCACAAATCCTAGTCTCACACTCAAGGAGACCCTGCCAAAGAGTCACCAAGCCGTAAGGACAAATGCCCCACCAAGTATTCAGCCATCGGCGTCTCCACTGGCTTTTTGGGAAATAAAGCTTTAGCCTTGGGTTACACCAAGCTATGAAAAATGAAGCATGACCTCTTAAAATACCAGTTCCTATTGTCCTGACTGCCTAATTTGAGAGATATTATTATGGCAGAAGAAAAATATCATTTCCCATACTCCATTCTGGAAAAGCCATACCGATCTGTGGGGGCACTGAGCTGGCATGGTGGTCGCAGTCAGGTGTGATATCAGCCTGACAGGGTCTGTGAGAATTTAGAGTTTGTAAGAGGTTAGATGGAAGAAAGGAAGTGGGTTCAAGGGAAAACAACATTCTCTGTGGAACTGTCACATGACAGAGAAGACCCCAGTAATCTAACAGGCAGAGGTCAAGAGGAAGGAGGCACAGTTGAACACCATGCTCTTTCTAGACGGGCAGTGCCCTTCCTTCTGGCCCCCTCTCTGTGGGCCTGGCATCCTGGCCACTCAGAAACGCCCACTGGAGCTTGGGACTCTGTCTCACGTGGGTTAGTCTTCTGGACTCATTGATTGCTCCCCGAATGACACATTCTTCAAGGCCTGCCTCATGTTTCAGGCCCCTTTGTCTCTCTTGGACCTGATGAGGACAGTCCCTCTGGAAGAAAGCACCAACTGTTTGACTTGGCAGTGGAGTGCTGACTGGAAAGAATTCCTGACCATAGACCATAGCTAGTACGGCTACTTCACTACCCCCACTCCTGTGTTAGCTGTCCTGTCCCATGCCACCTTCTTTCTCTTTCAGTTAAGCACTTTAGACTCAAGATCAAGGAATTAAGGACTAGTGTTCCAATATAGATGCAGTCTTTGAAGAAGACTTTTTATTCTTGTTCTTGTGTGTGTGCTTTGTTGTTGCTGCTGCTGCTTGTTGTGGGATATCTGTACACTGTGTGAAGATGTTTTTCTATGATGGGTGTAATAAAAAGCTGAATGGCCAATAGCTAGGTGGGAGAGATAGGCGGGATTTCCGGGTAGAGAAAGGAAGAGGAGGAGATGCCAGGAGACACAGAGAGGAAACAGGAGGGGCAAGATGGAAGAGAGGTAATGCTACGTGATAGAATATAGATTAATATAAATGGGTTAATTTAAGTTTTAAGAGCTAGTTAGGAACAAGCCTAAGCTATAGGCCGAGCTTTCATAATAAGAAGTCTCTGTATCATTATTTGGGAGCTGGCTGGTGGGACAGAAAAAGCTTCCTACAGTTGCTGTTTCCACTGTTTAAGACAGGGTCTTGCTATGTAGCCCTAGCTGACCTGGAACTTGTTATGTAGACCAGGCTGGACTCTAACTCACAAAGATCTGTCTGCCTCTGCCTCCTGAGTGCTGGGATTAAATCGTGCACCACTGTGATGACTATTCTTAGTTGTCAACTTGACTATATCTGGAATGAACTGTAATCCAGGAATGGAGGGCACACTTGTGACCTGGATCTTGAGGTTGGATGACACAAGCCTTTAATCCAGACCTTGAAGTTGGAAGGCACACCTTTACTCTGAGCCACATCTTCTGCTGGAAGCCTATGTAAGGACAAGGGAAGAAGGAAGGGTTTGTTTGTTCTTCACCTGCTTGCCCTCGCCTTGTCAGCGCATCCATTCCTTCACTGGCATTGGAGCATGCTTCTTCAGGATTCCAGCATGTACAGAAGACCAGCTGAGAAACCCAGCTTCAGGGGACTGAGCAACTACTAGATTATTGGACTTTCCATTCACAGCTAGCCATTGTTGGACTGCAACCTGTAAGTCATTCCAATAAATTCACACACACACACACACACACACACACACACACACACACACACACAC